>JAZGTJ010012641.1:0-15694 GCA_036877575.1 Botia almorhae
AATCACAACATTCTTTTAAAACAGAGATTTCACATTACAAAATGTGTACTGTAGAAAACTCATACTGTTACAGAGGAGGCCGCTGCTCTGCCTCCTCCTAGCCGCCAGAGGGAGCCTTTGCCAAAGTACTAGATTTGGTTTGGACTACAATTCCCATGTTCCAGATTGTGATTGTTTGCTGCCTGCCTCTCAACTCTTGCTTTGGACTAGGATTACGATTGTTTTCTGTCTGCCCTGTCTCTGCCTGTCTTCTCGTTCTGATTTTGCCTTGCCCTTATTGCTCGGTTTGCCGGTGTTTGACCATTTGCCTGTTTTTGACTACTCTGTAAATAAAGTGCTGCACATGGATCCAAACGTCCCAGAGTCTCCGTTACACATACAAACTCATACAGACAATAACCTTGCACATTTCCATAATAACATAGGCTCTTTGTTCCCTTCACAATGAAAGAGTATTTTATAGGTCGCTCTTGCACAATCTCTGTTGAATTTGGCAGCAACATTCTATTGTTCATCTAGCTCAGACTCCATCTACGCCCAGAGGTGGGAGAAAAGGACAAGGTTTCATTAACAGTCGTTTAAATTGCTGTGCTAATTAATGAGGATGGAGCAGGGCAATGAAAAGCTGACACAAAGCCAAGCACTGTAGCTCTCAGTTATCAGACATAGCCGTTCAGCCACTAGCACTGTGTGAAAACCGATTTCTCTGAAAAGAGTCAGTGGAAAGACTTTCTGCTGATTGTTCTCCAACTAGATTTGGTTTAATAGCTCTCTTAAGCTCTGATAAGACATCATTGGATGAAAATAAACCTAGGTCACATCATTAACATTAAAAAAGAGAGAAAGGGAGGAAGACTGCAAAATCAGTTTAGACCTTAATTATGACATACGTCAGAATAAAAACAACTGCTTTATTGTTTTTTTGAAAAACGTCTTTTATGAGTTATGTTTGCCAGTAATAACACTAAATGGTAGCAAAATAGCAGTGAGCTTTTTGAACAGTTAACGTTATTATTTAATCTATTGCTATTTGAAACCATTTCAGGATTGTTTGGTGAAAATTATGTGTAGCTTATACATTGGCATAAAAATTATTTCCTATATAATTAACATATTCATTTATTTCATTTATGATTATTAACTAAATCTGGTATGGATTGTACACAAAACTGCTCAAAAACATTTACACATTTGACAGACAGTTTTATCTAAAGTGACTTACAGTTCATTCAAATTATACATTTTGTCAGTGCATGTGCTCCCTGAGAATCAAACCCATGACCTTTGCGTTTTTAGTGCAAATGCTCTACCAACTGAGCTACAGCAACACTACACTTCTAGCATTTTAGAATAGCTTCCAAGTAAAAACCCAAGAAATACTTACAGCTATACAGTAACTATGGTTAAGGCTACTGCTTCCTTGTTGTTTAACTGCTTTGTGCGGAGCTTTTCCACCATTGGCTCAGATATAAGCTCAGTTCCATTGAGCTGCCATGCTGTCTACTGCCTACCCTGCTTGCCATGCTATATACTGCCTAACCATTTTAGGTGAAAAATTTATTTTAACCTTATCTTAAACATTAAGCACTAGGAACATTAACAGTGTCCAGTTTTTTATGTTGTATTAACATTGCTTAGTTATAAGAACATTATTCAAACAATTTATAATTCTGTAACATTTTAAAAACATTTCACGAACTACCTAAGAATAATGTTTTGATATACACTATATGATATAACATAACGATATAACATTAGAAAAAAGTTGTTACCGCAAGAACGTTTTTTGATAACTGAGTGATCCTTTAAAGAACATTACCCAACATTCTGAGAAGATTCCCTGCTAACTAGATAACTTCTAAGGCATTCTAGGGCTTAAGTGATTGAATTCAAAGGCTTTGCATGGGCAGCTCTCTTAATGGTCATTCACACAATCACACAGATAACATTCCCTATGCAAAATCCAATAAAGTTTGTCATTAGAGTGTCACTAAACTAAAACTCTCTAATGAAGACGAAGAATACATACCACACAAAAAAGAAGTCAATTTTAATGGGTGAAGTAGTTCATTTTAATGCGATAGGGGTCTTTTTAAAGAATACTTTGCAGTCTATGCTGTCCAGGTAGGCAACTCATTAGGTTTTGTAACAGAGCCTTAGAACGCTATGCATATATTTAGGGATATTTATGTAACACTGCAATGATTTTAGTAAGGCCAACATCAAACCTCAGGCTATGTTTTAAAGGCATTTTTACTTTAAAAAAAGGCTTCACATTTCAAAACATCCATTCAGAAACATATCTTACGTACAGAAATAAACTATTCTTTAATTTAATTTATATTAATATTAAAAATGTGTACTTGAGAACATAATGGGAGTCCCAAAAGTCACCAGTGAATACATTAGCTGGGGGAGGAAGGTGGACTGATGAACAATTAAATGCTCTGAAAAAAGTAGGCCAGGCCAAAATTACACACATGCCATGAGTGTGCCCTGCCAGGATCCCTGAAGACAAAACTGGGAGTCATGAATTACTCAAAAGGTGGAGAAAATGGCATCTGAAGTTTCAAGGACAGTAGTTTGAGGTTAGCAGTTTGTGCCAGAGCAGTAGTCATTTGTAGCAGCAACCTTGTAATAAAAATCAGCCAGTACTGTTCTAACATTAACACAAAGTTTGTGAAGTGATATAAACTGTCAACACTGTCGTATCACTGTGTATATTTTGTACACACAACATAAAAATAAATTGACCCTGTTTACTTTTATCTGTGCATGTTAAAATAACAAATTTCATCAAACAACTTCCTGTTCTGCTGACATCACCGTGACCACTTGAAGGAACAGTTCTTACCATGACAATTCTGTCATTATGCATTCGCACTTGTTATTCCATGCTAACATCTTCTCATAGAACATCACACACAAGTTGTAGAGTTATTTGTATAGTGTATATAGTGTTTATTGTGAGAAGCTTTACAAAGATTTATCACTATGAAGTGTCGTTGTATGGAAAACAGCTGCAAGAAAATTCTCAAAAGTTCCACTTTTGCGCTCCACAAATTTTTCCAGGGTCTCTTATAACCAAAACCTAACTTGTCATAATCTAATCAATTCTGATGGATAAAATCCTCACCCTGCATCCTTTTCCTCTGAAATATGTCACATTATGAAAGTAAAAGGGGCTGTAAATGTCGTTTCGTGTTGACTGCAATGTCTGTGGCTAAAATGCCTGGAGCATTTGTCAGTGTTTTAACCTTGCTTGCTTTATTAAGTTATGATGGCTGACCTGCTACCATCCTCATTGTGACCAGGCAACAGCTTTTGGGTGACTAGCACAGAAGGACACACACACATCCACAAGCACACAGATTTGCTGTTACATCTTGAGAGAACCAATCTATTTCTTAAGCCACAGGCATCTTTTGGAATAGAAGAGATGTTCATCAGTTTCATGTATGCTTATATAAAGGCTGAATGTGACTAAGAGACTAAGTAAGTCCAAATAAATCTGTCACAGCGCTTAAGTACCTACCAAAGGTTATCTTGAAAAAATAGACAGCGTTGTGCATCAACACTATATAATTCAAGCAGCATGGTGGCATGTTGTTTAGAATGTATTCATGATATACACATACAGCAATCACATTCAGTTTTAGAGTTGAACATGCCATTATTTTCCATTTGCTCACTGTTTGGCATTTAAATGAACTTACAATATTTACAATACTTACAATAGTGACGTGTTATTTTCCACAGTGCTTTTCATCACATGCGTCACAGTGCATCGCCACAGGTTGTGGTGTGACACAAACTCTCCTCGCTTCAGCTGCCTCCATAGCAACAGAGAAACATTACAATTTGCTGAACCTTAATTTCACCGGACCTGCCTCCTCCAGCCTCTTCAACGCCCTTGTGTTTTCCCTCAGCATAATCACTGGGTTCTGTTTGAGTTTAAAAATGGTTTATACTGTACAATGCCCATGTAATAGAGTTTTGGTTCTTCATCCTGAGCTCCCTCCTAAGACATTAATATACTATTTCTTTTATATGCAAATCTGTGATTCTTTTCAAAGAATGTAATAATGTTTACCCTTAAATAAAACAAATACAAACAAAAAAAAGCTGGTTAGGTTTGCTTGTTTTGATGGTCAGGCCTCTTTGACTGTATTTTTTTACTATCACTCCAGATACAGCTTGATCTAGTACCTTATACTTTGAGAAAATCCTCTTAAATCTAAAGCCCACGAGGATTAACAAATGTCCTTCAGTGTCACATCAGGCATATGCATAATGAAACAAGTTCAAAGAAGCCTTTGAACACTCTTAATGTTCTTGTCAAATAAAGCCCGGTTCACTACGCCAGAGTTTCTACAGCACATCACATTTTGTGTTGCCCTTATCTGGCACAACGTTTGAATTAGGTGTAAAAAAACAACCATATTCTGTGACCACAAATAGCACCATACCAGTAATTTGCTGATAATATTACAAATCCTCTTACTGGTAAATTGCCAGGAACAATTTAAATTTTAAAAGGTCCTGTTCCCGCATGTTCTCCTAAGAGCAATTTACCAAGTAAACAATGAATGTTTGAAAGGGAATAGTGTGTTTATTAGTCAATTCAAGAACAAATCACTCAGAAAAGTGAAATGAACCTGAAAATATTGAGACTCAAATTCACAATTTGATCTCAAATAAAACATCGCTACTTGTCTTGTGAACCCACAAACTAACTTAAATAACTAACTAAATAATTAAAGTGCCATTTTGCTCAATAACTTGACATTTAGTCTGTCTCCAATTTATCTCGAAGAAAATGTGAGCTAGAGAAACTAAACATGAACAGACGATACGCACATAGGTGCTAATTAACCAAGCAGAAATAAACCATCTGTAAGTCTTAATGTGAAAGTGTCAAGCTTCACTATTTAGAGACTTCTTCCCACCCAATACAAAACAACTTTGTGCTGTATTCCAGTGGAAAAGACAGAGTATAAGTGGCTTTTTAAAGAGGAAAGTTATGAGAAATCAATCCCGATTTAATTTTACTGGTGACTAAGAAAAGCAATTGAGATATTGAACAAGTGTCATTCATGATTTCCCTTGGTTTTCTTGATAAACAATTTCTTCAACACGGATATTATCTCGCTTGCATGTCTAAAGGTGTTTTTATTGGTTTTAGATGCACAAAATACACACCCATACAATTCTGTATTAGATTACTTAAGAACCAAAGACTCTGCAACTGAACACCTTGTATATCTTTATTGTTTTAAACCTAAAGGATACACAATTGAAAATACTCAAGGCTTTGCTACATCTCAACTAACAACAGCACAAGATTTCAAAAATCCATTTCTTCTCACAACAAATATAAAAATGGAAAAAGAGCAGACCAGTGACCAAACATAGCAGAAAATCAAGCTTCGGCAGGAATTTAGCTAAGACGTTTCACCAGATCATTTCAGTGTCTCAGGTTTTTCCTCCCTGGTTAAATGCAAGCATAGACACCAACTAAAGCAGGTTGCAAAGCTCTAAACATCTCTGCTCATCCATTGAGAAACTGTGATAATATTACAATGTGTCTGATGGAGATACACACCATGGGTAATTGCTCTCATTGGTTATTTACATTGAGGTTCAGAAAGAACCATATCATTCTGTACATTTACAATGTGTTTTATGCCGGTATTGTTAGCCTATATTAATATTTCAGTAATATGTGGTATGAGGTTGTACATAAAAATGAATCTAACAAGCAGGTTTACATTTTCTAGTATGAGAGCGTATACAGTACATGTACTTTCTGCTGTTTCAAAAATAATGCACAAAACTTCCTTTGTTTAGTCATGCCTTTGGAGATGATCATCATCACCTAACTACACACGGGGCTTATGGGTATTTTGTTTTTATAATGGGTCATTGACACTCACGGACACATTGTGGGTAAACTGCTTGATGAGATTGCAGAGTCATGCCTTTATACAAACAATAGTACAACAGTTGAACATTAAATACAAAAAAGTACAATAAAAATAAATATAGATAAAAATTAACATGATTAACTATGTAGCTAACAAATTAAACATTGTACATTTTAGGGACAAATGAGCCAATGGAAATATTAGGGAATTGCGTGATGTAAGTGAACAAGATGATATCCACTTAAAATTCTGCAGGTTATATCTCATTGGCCGTCTGTATTGGGTGGCTTAACATCATGTTGGGCGTTACCCGCAGGAAGCCAGGGGGAAACGGAGCGAGAAGTGGTCTGCTTGGCCATGCTGTAGTGGCTGATGACGGTGTAGAAGCGACCACGGCTGTTGGCGTCCTGGGCGGTGTAGTAGGCCTCCAGTGAAGCGGGGATACAGCGTTTGTGCTGTCAGGTAAAAGTGACAACGTAATGTTAGAGCCTCTATCACTTGCCATCAGAAAGAATTAAGTCTTCTAGACCTGTTCTTGAAAGTATTCTATCCATAATACACTCAAAATTGTGTTTTTAAAAGCGCTCAAAATATAAAAATGTTATTTAATTAAATTGTGTTTTGTAGATAAAACTATGTTCCAGTTAATATTTTATTTATGCTGAGTGAGAGGTTTTTATTTTATTCATTTAATTTTAACCATTTTACCATTTCCAACTTCATGCCAAATGTTTGCATATTACATCCAACATATCACAATTATGGTAACCCTGAACTACCATATATTTAAAGAAACAATTCTGGCAAAAATTGCATGTTTGTCATAATTTACCCAAATGACATCAAACGACTTGAAATATAGCCCAATGCACAAGATGTATACATTACTTACTGTATACAGTTTTGTGGTTCTTTTTTGGTCAGTTTGGATGTTAACAGCGTTAGTACTCATTTGTTTATGTTTAAATGAGAACCCAAGTTATTCTTCAAAATATTTACCTTTTTTGTTTCACACAAAAAAGTAAGTTTTACAAGTTTTTGGAACGAGTTAAGGGAGCATAAAAAATGACAGAAGTTTCACCATTAACACCACTTGACATAAAACTCAAAGGATCAACAAATAAATTTGTATCACATGCACAGCAAGTTATGGCCAACCAAAAATATTAATGTAGGATTACATTAACTTTAATTTGTTTGATTAATTTGTGATTAAATATTCAAGATATTCAATTGTAATACTATTGCATTAGCTCATTTTAATAAGCCAAATTCACCTAATTCAACAGAAAAAACACACATTTTGAAAGAATGAATAAGTGATATTCACCACATCTAAATATTTTTCATCACATTTAAATAAATATTTAATTATTATTAAATAAATATTTAAACTTAAAATCAGGATAAATCATATTTAAAATTAATGTTCATCAAGTAACTAATGGATTTAGTAGACTTATTTACAGACTACTAATTTAAGGCACAATAAACAGTATATATATATGTATATATATATGTATATATATATATATATATATATACACACAGTACATTTCTTCACTAGAGGTCTCATATTCAAAACAATAACAATGGCGTAGCTTGATGACACGATGAAGAAGCATGGAATGATGGGAGTTCCACTGCTGATGGAAATCATTTCAACGGGACTCACAAATCATGTTCTTGGACAAGGTAATAAAATAATGGTTATAAAAGTTTTATAACACACTGGTGTGCTACACGCTACAACTACTACTTCTGCATTTTGTCTTGAGTCACTGTGTTGCCAAAGCGAAACCCGAGTGATATGGTAAATGATAACATGGACATGACACTGGGACGTTACACTGGTTGTGAAGCTAGTGGTTTTGCTGCAAGTGGTTTTGGAATATTCTAGTGCAAAGTCTTACATATTGTGCCTTTAAGTAGTTTGGACTAAATCAGGGAATTAAAACCATTACACATGCTTTAAAAAGATAAGAAATAAAGAGGACAGTTTCTTTTCAGTGATCTCAGTGATTGATTATTGCTTGTTTTTTCGAGGTGAAATACTGTACAGTGTTAATTAGTGCAGGCTTGTTGTTGTAGATTAATGAAAGAACACAAAAATAGCACCTGCTTACCTTATACACAAAGCCATCAGGACAAGTGTGATCATAGGTGAAGGCTTTGTACACCACCAGAAACACTATGCAGGCCAGAAAGGCCAAAGCCAGAACAATAAGGATGGTGACCTACAAACAGAAAGGAGCACACAGTTTACCACAGCCCATTACCAGCTTCTGCAATTCTACAGCATTTTACCATCAAGTGCTAAATTATATTATGTAACTGAATTGGCAAAAAGGTAAATACTGGCTGTTACAACATAATCTAAATATTAAAAATAACATAATATTTATAAATCTGAGTTACCTGGCTGTAACCATGTCACTAATATAAACTATTATGAAAGATTATTTAACTAAGATATTCAAACATTTTTTTCTTTTATGCTAGTTACAAAGATACCGACTAGAGATTTTACAGTGTGGTATAAAAGCAGATTTAAACTACACCTAACCAATATTTGTTTAAAAGTGGTGAGGATCATGTTTTCATTTATATTTGTCCATGTTAGATGTGTTTAAGAAGTGTTTAATAATACATATTCATAACAAATACTATTTTACTATATACTATCATTTTGCTATAATAGCAAATATTGTATTAATTCAAAAGTTAATTCAAAAGTATTCATTTAAAAATTAATTCAAAAAAGTAAATAATTTATCAACAGAGAATGAATTGCAACATAAAACCAGATGCAAAACAATAACTTAATTACCAACTGATTTGTCTCTAAACCACTGCAAATTCAAAGACAGAACTGGAACTAAACAGTCAGTGGAGACAATAGTGTGACCGCGACTCTGTTGTTTTTTTCCCCAGCAGCACAAATTTTTTCACATCACTGTCAACATCAAGTACATTCACCTCACAGGATGCAGCTCAATCTGTCACACCACATTTGTCTCAACAAAGCGGCTCAAATGAGGAATCTGTGCGGTCCAAACTAGAAATCCAAAGCTTATAGAAGCCAATTCTTTGCCAGACCAGACCAATTTGTCAAGGGCGATTAGTTCGCTAAAAGCTGGGCCACTTTCTGCATTTTAGTCCCAGAGATAGCAAATGGATGTTTTTGAGGATGGACTAATTAGAATTATGCAAGTGGAAACGAAAGATAAATGAGGAAAAGGCGGTTGATGCCTGAATATTTCAGAACATTAACTCCATATATAGAAAATTGTCTGTATGGTCAAAACATTGTTCTTCTCAGCTAAAGCACAGTTAACATTAACACTATTAACTAAATCAATTGCACTATACATGCTGTTCTTGTGACACTACAGTAACAGATTTAGGAAATCTTTAGGATACCTTTGTCCTAGAGATACTGTATATTTAATCTGCTCTGAAACCTAGTGTGGAGCCAACCTAAACAGTACATTTAAGCATCATAGTACACTCACGACATGAAGGCTCTTCCAAAATATACAACAACATTATGTTAAGATGCCTGTGATGGTGCATGATAAGCAAAATTGCTAAGAGTATTTTGCCTTAAGCTGTTTTAATGCCACAAGATAAAATACACCTATATTCAAGGACATAAGTTTTAATTTAATTGTAATGCAACAATAAAAACATCAATAATAATTTTACAGAATATTGTGTATGTGTGCTTTTATGTTTATTAAGAGTTTTGAGCTATTATATGCCCAATTCTCCTGAAATTAACTGTGAATCAAGCATCTGATGCACTTAACATGAGGAGTGCTATTTGTGTGCTCTGCATTGAATTGCAGCCCATGTAGACAGCTTAAAATTTCATTTCATTTCAATTTCAATTTCAACATGTCATTTATGAAGTTCCCTCTTAGCTACCTGCCTTAAGGCAGTAGAAAGCTAAGAACCTCACCAGAGATTGGACAGACCTATTATGTTTTTGTCTCTATGAAGTTGGGCAGCTTCAAAAGTGAAAAGAAGAAACAGATGCAAAACAGCCACACAAAATGTCTCTTTCCTCCGTATCTATATTGACAGATTTTTGCATCCTGTCAGAACATGATTAGCTGAAAATCTGATGCCCTTCATTCTCTCTGTTTAACCATCCTCTCAGCACAGATTAAACAAGTGTACAGCTTGATGTCCTTGGCCAAAATTGGCCACATTTGTACCATGTTGCTAAGCGGTGGGACTAATGCCAAAATGGCTGAATGCCTTTCACGCTCTGAGTAGCATCTAGATTTAAACCACTTAAGCATTTTAAACCACCCTTTGTCAGATGCCCTGATGTGACATTTTTTAATAAAGGTATACTTTTGGGAATCCTGCATGAGCCATAAAATTTGCCAATGAAACCATTAATGGTTTGCAGTCTTTTTTTGTCTTTGTTCTGTTTGCCTCAGTCTGAGCACATGTTAATGCTGGCAGCAAAAAACTGCATTCCAGATGAAGCTACTGTGGCGACACATGCTAAAATGTTTCTACCACACCCCTCATTTACTTTCAGCAAATTATTTATGCTTGACTGTCTTCACCGACATTTAAAACACCCCCGTCCCCAGAGAGCAGAAGACAGGGTGCCGTAAAAGCTTTGCAAATCTAATCCAGATTTGAATATTACTTTTGACTCTATAGTGACAGAGCTAGAGCAAAATAAGGTCATTTCTACTCAAACGTCAATGTACTTGTGACACAGACATGCTACCATCTGCTTTCTGGTTTGTTTATCCTCATACTTTCACAAGGTTTGTTAATCATTATGCTGCCCTACCAATGAGACTCAAGGTTGTGGCGGCGGGGGTGGAGTTGGGGGGGTAGGTGGGTGGGCACTCCAGCAAAAAACTGCTGCTGGCTTCTGTTTTTTGGGGTCAGAATAATCCATGTTTAGAAAAGTATAATCCCTGTGCTGGATTTGGCTTCACTGAAATGCTGGGGGTATTAATGCTTTGTGCTGATTCTGCATGTAGGGGAGACCAGTTTTTTTTTTTTGTTATATATCTCTAGCGAAGCAAACATTACAATAACCCAGCTAAGTTCTTGAATTAAACAGACAAATGTCAAAAAACATTTCCTAAGTTTTATTATCTCATAATAGTATCTTACATAGTTTTAAGAGAGAAGCAACAAATACAAAGAATATAAATGTTTATTGTATCTGTTGTTAATATTTTTATGATAAATATGATTCCACATATTCAGTACTGGACAAAGATCAAGTGTAATAAAGAAAAATCTATATCGGCTGACTGCTACAATAAACTCATAGCACGTCCAAGAATGTAAAGATAATTAAAAAAATTAATTAAATCTATCTTAGAAGCCAGTACCACATCCATATGCCGCAGCAAGAAATTAGAAGCACTTACAAGTTATTATGCTGCATTATGTTTCATTATGGTTTAAAGGGTTAATTATGAGTAATGTGTAAAATTATTAGATGTTAAAAATTATTTTTTTTTAAATCCCAACTTAACATGCATAGACAACAATAAGTCATTTATAGTTTTACGTATAAACACTGTGTTGTGCTATCAAAGCATTGCTGTGTTTTTCTGAGCATCCCAACCAGCCTGACACACTAATATAGGTTTAACCAATGGGGTTTGGAGTTTGGGGCTGCTGTTTGTTTGGCTGTTTGGCCAATGACAGACAGGGGCAGTGTTTAGGAAACCAGACTAGAAATGTCACTTTAAAAAAATCTATACACAAAAGTACTGTCATGAAGATTAATGGAAATGCCAGCAGACAGCTCTCTCCAGATAGACTTCTTTGCAAAATAAGGAAAAAACATGTACTAAGGTATCATGTTAAAAATGATAATACAATGATGCTTTTGTATTGTGTACCACAATCAGTTCCATAAGTCTTAGAGTGAGTTCTTCTTGTTTCCATTCTCTACACATCATGGACATCACAAAGTATTGCTGTCAGACTTAAGTGTTTTTGCATTCTGTCCTTTTGTACCCCCTTTTTCTTCTCTATTATAATAACTGCCCATACTGTCTGCAGCATAATATTCTTTATATTAAAAAAGATTTTCTCCTGTTATGAGAATGCCTTTGACCGTTCCTCCAAGGTGCATTAGTATAATTACCATAATTATAGAACAATTTAATTTTCTACATTATACACTGTATGCTGACAAAACGAGACTAGGACCATATTTCTGTTTACAATGTCTGGCGCTTGTTTATTAGCTTTGCTAACTAAATAGGCTTTCACCAGGTTTGGTGTTAGCAGTGGTTCTATATAAAGTGATTTGATAAAATTTAAAGTGTTGCAAGCACATAATAAATAACTTAAAAGAACCCATACATTCATTGGGTAGCTAATAATGAGTTTGGATTACACTATGTATTTTTTATATCAAAGAGTTTTCTGAGGTTAAAATCAACTGAAATGAGAACATCCTCAACCTGCTCATGCAAGTTCAGTCACTTCATCACTCACCAACATGTCTGCTACATCTCTCTATGAATAAATCCATAATGGAACAGCAGGCTCAATGTTTTGTATTGTCGAAAATTCTGATTTTAAATTACATATTTCTTTGATGGCTAATTATATGAATCAATACATTTACATTTATTCATTTAGCAGATGCTTTTATCCGAAGAGAGAGAGCATTAAACATTTTGTCCTAGGAAACAACAAGCCAGAGCTACCAAGCAACATTAACAAGTGGGAATCGCATTCTGATGCTAGAGACAAGATGAACAGTCGTTTTTTTAAGAGTATTAAACAGAGCATTAGGGATTAGTTAGGCGTCTATGAAAATGGTATGTTTCTTCATCATGCAATCTGATTTGTATGTTTTTGTATGGTCTGCTTTTGCCATAGTAATGATTAGGAGTATGGTTAGGGGTAGACCTACAT
Organism: Botia almorhae; assembly: GCA_036877575.1. Taxonomy (NCBI): domain Eukaryota; kingdom Metazoa; phylum Chordata; class Actinopteri; order Cypriniformes; family Botiidae; genus Botia; species Botia almorhae. The sequence goes on from JAZGTJ010012641.1 coordinate 12,855, forward strand.
GCTTTTTCTCTCAAAAACATGTTTTTCTACAAATCATGTTGTACAAAATCATACGAAATTGTCACATCTAAACTATTTAAGTTTTTCTATGTGATCAGATTGTGTAGCCACACATTATTTTGTGCTAATGTAAAACCATGTCATATTGGCTTCTAGTAATGTCATCATTACTACAAGTTAATTTTGAGGGTACAACATTATCTGCCATATGTAAGAACCGTCCTTGGGTTTTATGTCAAAGAAACAACACCCTTATGGTTTGACCAGGTTATGTCAAGGAAACATCTTGAAAATTAGACACAAGTGAGGCAACGCTGACACAGAAAGAGTTCTGAAAATGAATATGGCTAGCATAGCTCAGATCATTTTAGTCTTGAAATTATTTAATGAGAAATGTTTGAATATATGTTGTATTCTCTTGACTTTTGGAATCTATGCAGATTTTGGTAACTTGGCAAATCTGAGCAGAGTTAAAATTTTCTTCAGAAGCTTTAAAGAAGACACGTGAGATTACTGGTATCTTCTTCTTAGGTCTCCATTTTCCACTGTAATCTACATTCAACTGCAATATTCAATTTAATCTCGATGCTATCTAGGAGAAAGATATTACAGAGATCTCATTTGTGATTTTTCACTCTAATGGGTGTATAGGGAATAACTACCATCTTAACTACCCTGTGCTTTCATTATGAGAACTCTGGGTTATTGGGGTTTTGTCTCAATGAGCAGCTCTTCTCACTGGTCTTGTCCTGGTGTCTCCACTCAACCGCAACTGAAACAATCGCCTACACACACAGCCAGACCACTTTCCACTCCATATGTGCTAGCAGGTCCATCCATCACAATTTCCTCAGGGGGTCTGAGACTCATATCTACTCTTGCCGCATAACAGTGGTTCCCCCAAAGCAGTGTGATGCCAGTCAATAAATTAATCAATGCATCCCTGAGCTATAGAGGGTGGAAGACTCATTTTTCCAGAGTAACTTTGTTATGAGATGTGAGCCAAGGCTAACCACAGAGCATTAAGAAAGATATCCAGCTTTTGGCATTATTTGATAAATAACAGCTCAGACATTTGCTTTTAGAATTTTTTTTCGTCAATTTTGGATTTTAGAGTGTCTGAGTTAAAAGGAGCACAGAGATTTTGAGAGGAACATTTATGGGATTTGTAATCTTGGGCTTTATGTGTACCTGACTGTACAGACACACAGAGGTGGAAACAAGTGAGGAAAGGCTGGGGAGGATCTCAGTGATGTGTTAGACATCAAGGGAATAGAAAAGACTAGTGTGTTTGTTCACCATTTGTGATGAGTCAATGCCCCGCTCCATTACTCTGGAAAAAGATGTATTTTTGTTCTGTTTCAAAACCTAGTATGCTGCAAAGACTGTTCCAAAATGTAGGTTTAATTACAATGCCTCCCTCATTACAGCAAAATGTGACATGTATCCTGTATGAAGGTTTGATGTCATTCCGCTGTATGTGGAGACATACTAACGAATGAAATGCTGTGCCTCACAGGACTACATATGCTACATATTTAACATATAAACTTACACATATCTAGCTATACATATATCTTATATACATTGAGAATTTTTAGGCTAAGAGTATAGTTTTAGGACTTTTAGTATCCGCTGCGTCTGTCCATGCCACCATCTTGGATCCATCCTAAGAAGGGAATCCTAAAATGTGCAACAAGCTCAGCGTAAAAACAAATTGAAATGGTGGATGAGGCATAAGACATGTTGAAATGTGTATTTCATTTTTTTCTTGTATTGATACAAGCTCAGTGTAATTAAAAATGTATTCAATTCAATTTTATTTATATAGCACTTTTTACAATATTACATTGTTTCAAAGCAGCTAAAAAAACAAAGAATAATAATACAACACAGAACAAATGTCAGACATGTTAATGGTATTATTGCAAATAATATGTGTGAGATTTACAAGACTAAGTTTATAGTATGTTTATGAATAAAGGGTTGACTGAACCGATAAAACCACAACTATTATTAAACTTAACATTTGTGTGAGCTAAACATTTTTAATCCATGTTAGAGTATTTTACAATTAGCTTAGCGACGTTCATTTGCTAATTTCATTTTCTATTATAATCAACTGTGTTAAATTAAGCTGCTGCCTATAAGTTTTCAGTTTGTTCACTTACAAGGCTCCATAACAATTATGATGCTTGTCTATGAAGGTAGTACAGGTGAGGCAGCTCACTAGGTTTGGCAGTACAGATCCACATAACATAAAAGAAAAGAGGGTGTAGTAACTTCTGCGCATATTAAAACTTTGTTGGGTACTCCTCATGCTTTGAGCCTTGCAGCAAATTTTTCAATCTAATTATGGCCTAATTATCTAGAATATTACATATTCATTATAAGTGTTTTGAATAAGCCAAAACAATCTTGGCAACTATTAACAGTGAAGCACTGACAGTGCAGCGTTCTACACTGATTCCATTTCCTAAAAGCAGAAGTGACACAAATAAAAGAATTCTCCTTGGGGGTGCAGAGAAATGTCATGTTCAGCTCCAATTACTGTATCCTAAAATGAGCCAATTAGGCTGGGTCTCTTTAGAGATACTCAAATTGTAGGGGACAAAAGGAGCAAGCTTTTGAAAAACACTATTTATCTGAGGATAAATGAGGACAATATATGATAAATAATTATATTATATATATATATATATATATATTGTGACGAGTCTCTCCGGGCGAATCAGCATCGCCCTGGCAACCGAGGCGCCGCACCTGCACCAACTCATCACCGGCGCCTCAAGCACAGCTGGACCGCATCACCACGCGGCCGTATAAGGCCGCCAGCTCTC
>JAZGTJ010012642.1:0-15693 GCA_036877575.1 Botia almorhae
CTCTTTTCCGGCGGCGTTTCCTCAGTCGCGGCTGTGCGGCCCAGACAAAGGGCTCTGATGCGGTGTCTGTAAACAAACCGCCGGCGTTCAAGAACTCAAAGTCTGGTTTGCGTTGCGCGACAAAGGAGCCAATATTTAAGAGTGTATGTCTGTCATAGACAGTTATACTGACAACATCCAACACGTAAAACAACAAAAAAACAAGAAAAACACACGAAAAACTGCAGAGTTTGCTTGGAGCTCGCAACACGGCTGCCATGCTCGGCGCCATCTTGGATGAACATACTCAGTGAACATACTTAATGACATACTCAGTCTCCATTAAAATCAAAGGATCTTGAATTTTGTAAAGCACAACTGACCAGTACCATAACAAATGCAAAGCCATTGGATCCAGTCTTCTCATAACAGAAGACTTTGCCATTTTGGATCCAGCAGAGGAAATTCTTTTCTTACATCCAAGTAACAAGCCTACTGATACCTACATGCTCCTACTTACCATTTCAGTTGAAAAAATGCAGTTTTTAAGTACTGACATGGTTTATCTCTGTAAAGTCATATTGCCCACAGGAATTAATGAGCTGTCTCTAGAGCAAGACATAGACAATGCCTCCAGCTGTCATGGATGTCACACCACTGTCTTGAGCTGTTGTGGACACTACTGTCCTGGTCATTGTAAATGTGGCATTTAAAGACACCCAGGCATTCCAAAGGCATTTGGGGCTGATCTGCAGTATGGTGTACCTACCACTGATTTTGGCATCCTAAGGGCCTCAGCACCGGCAGTCACAGAGGTTCCCCTGTTCTCAGTGCTCTCTGTAATGGCGGTAGCCATTTTGTGTGTTTAGACTACACACTGCTCTCCTGCTCCTTCAGAGCCTGTTCCAGTCCAGGAATCCATTCCTGAGCTCTTTACAGTCTAAGGATCCACACCTGAGCACTGTAGTGTGTCGATCCTTGTTTTCCCTGGTGCAACCATGGAGCTCATCCCCAAGTTTCCTGTCGGCCTTGAAATGATTACGAAGGTCAAACATGTACTTCCTCTTATCCCTGATGTAATTCCAGAGTTTCTTCTCTGCTCTTAGAGACCACAGAGGTCCCTCCTGATTTCCCTGTCTACCCAGATGCAACCATGGAGGTTTCTCTGAGCTTTTTCTGTTCCCTTCCACAGCCATGATGGCCATCCCTGAGCCTCCTATGCTCCTTACCATGCCCAAGATGGCAGCTCCTGTGATCCCTGCCATTGCCAGGATGATTTCCCTGTACCTTTGTCTCAAGGTCCATCCTGCCCTTCATCACTTCTGATGCCTCCCTGCTGTACTGTCTGCTCTGCTGTGGTGGTCTTCTGCATCGCTGTGTTGATCTTCAGTCCTGTGCACTCTACTGTGATGGTCTTCTGCACTGCTGTGGGCCCTAGTTCAGGCCCCTGCCCTGGCCCCCACCTCCAGGCCCTCTTCTACACCATGGACTTGCATGGACTTCATGGACTAGCAGTGCATTACATACAGTAAATAGCATGCTGTGTAATCACACCTTGTTTACACTGACCAATGACAATAGGTTAAGTCTGTTTACACTCAAAGCAGCAATGTTCTCAAAATTTTCACTAACATGAAATGAAAACGGCTGTGACGTATTCTTTGATTAATGATAACCTAGCTAACAATTTTAGGTTTAAGAACATTTACCCAGGGTTTCCATTAAGAAAATGTTAGTTATTTTAAATAATAATTTTTGAATGAATCCAGTATTTTTAGACGTTGTATTAACACTATTGCTTGGTGACAAGAAAGTTATTTAAACATTTTTAACCCTGTTACCATTTTAAAGTGTTCCAGTAACTTAAAAAAAATGTTTGATAATGTAAGTTCTACTAATGTTACTACAATAATTTTTTTTAATATATTTTTTTGCGATTTTTTTTAAATTTATTTTGAGAAAATGTTAGCGTTCTCTGAAACATTCTTAACATTCTCTAAAAGTGGGTAAATAGGGTGAATATGGGTAAATAGCCCAACTGAATTTTCAACAGAAATCACTGCTATGAAAGTTTTTACATAGATATAATTGTAATGTTTGTATTGCTGTAATATATATATATATATATATATATATATATATACATACATACATACATACCCACAAAGGAACTTTCATGATACTTTCCATGTGTAATGATGTTTCGTAATGATGTTTCGTAATAAGTTTTTCTGGTTTTTATAATGAGCAACACAGTATTGCAACGTTACTGTAGCAGCCGATGAATTGGGCTAATCAGGCTGAAACTGAGCATAACACTTGGTCTAAACAAACACTGATACGTAAGAGTTTAAGCCGACCATGTCCATTGTGAAATGCCAGTACAGAACATGTGCCTCACCTATAAAATCTATTGACAGTTGAGGGGCATAAAATAACTATAACGGGATGCTTTTGGGGATTAAGATTTTCACAGTAACTGGGAAAGATACCTTTCCAGAATATACCAAGATAAATGTAGAAATTGAACAATACTCTTGCTGATTGGCAACCTCTCTCTCCTGCTTTTCTTTTTCTGTTGATAATCTTCTTACCACAACTTGTCAGCCTTTGCCTTCTCATCCAAATCCAATCAACTGTTTTAAAAAAAATTATATCCTATGTTTGCCTCTTATGCGCTTTCAAGTTGCTCAGCCAGACAGAATAAGTCTCACATTGTAGCATAACATACTGGATATTATATTAGGACTTCACTAAAATCTTTTCAATTACCCCATCATGCATAGATGTCTTCATGGTGTACTATGGCTTAGAAATGTAACTTTGATGCTTAATTCATTGCTAAATGTCATAGGCTCATGGCATTCTGTTCAATACCATGACAACCCCAGTTTACAGCGTTACCACTGACCTTACTCAACAGGTTACTGGATAATTGGAATGATGTATTATTATCAGCAGTGCCACCTTGAAAATCAAAACAATAGAAGACAATCTCATCTTAGATTAGATACATCAATTTACAGCCCATGACACAAACCTGAAGGCACATCATTACACATTACAAGTAATGTGACAAGCCTTTTGTAACTTCATTATCACCGAATGTAGTAATAAAATACCGGGTCGGTGAAAAATAACTAGGCATTAAAAATTTGCTATAGAAATTGTATCACTGGAGTCATAATGAAAACAGTGACTAAATAGATGATAGGATATAGATAGTAAATGATAGTAAATAGGATTTCATATTTCCCACAGCAATAGTACAGGCATCGGCCGCGTGAGGTTCTCAGCAATATCTCAAACGACTTCCTTCAGAAGACTATTGCATGGCTTTCTGGAATCCTTAATTCTGTTTTTGATTTCTTCAAAAATCACTTAACATTAGGGTGTTAAGTAATAATAAGCTAATCTGAGCTACTTTACGAGTGTTACTTACAGTAAATATTTACAGTAATGTTTCATAAAATAATACATTCAATTGCCCATAAAACCTTAAAGCAATTAAAGTTAAACATGTCTGGCTTGATGTCAGACATTATTTTTGTTTATCACAAAATAAATCCCTTCAGGGTGATACAATTGCTCTGTCATTGTTTATTTTGTAATAATGACTGGATGTGTCTGGTTGTTTATCCCTACATAACAAAGAGTCATCACAATATTAATAAGGGTGAGCTCTTTACTGTACACTCATTACAGTATGGTACTGAACTATATCTATACTGTATACTATATCTCCATTTATAAGATAATCGTAGAATGATACATACTGTATATATTACCATGGTTTACTCTAAAAGCTGTCTTTCAGAAGGAATGAATAAAGGTGTGATTTCTAGTTAATAGCTGTGTTTAGCTGGGCTAAATGAATGGTTTTAAACACACTGTGCTTCTGTAGCCCCACATAACATACACAGCTGATCAGAAAAAGAAAAAACACTAAAAGCTGTGCTTCTTCTACCTACGCAATTCGCTCTCACTCACAAAGACATCTCCCAGGCATGCTAAGTACTGAAGTATTCAGGACACATAGTCATCCTCCACATGCAGACAAAGACCCAAATGAGTGTTTATACCATGAGAGAGAATAAAAAGGGTGGGTTGGGGGTGCAAAATACAGAAAACATTATTGAAATCAGATGCTGAAAAAAGACATGCAATTGTCTTTCATCACCATAAAAATACCTTCATCTTCATCACCGTCATTATCTGATAAATCCTCCCCCTGTTTTTTGGAATGGGCCCCTGTTAGTAAAGCAAGAAATACAGAGAAGCACAGAGGAATTCAAAACAATATGATCATTAAGACATAAAGCTGTCTAAAAAAATCATTAGTGTTAATTCGATTTGCAATAACAGATCGATTAAATGCACAACATGATTGCTTATACATACAGAATTAAGTTTACATACATTAATGTTTATCAGTTAGAACCAAACCTAATAAGAGGTACATTTCTTTATATGAAACATTATACTTTTATATTGGGTTAAATTATGATGAGCAGGCACGTGATAATACTGTACAACAGTATAGGGAAACTTTTTGCCACCCTCTTATTAAGTCTGTTCATAATATAATAAATAATAAGGGCTGCAGAGTGTCATTAAAATGAATTACATAAATACATAAATGGTACAGAATGCATTAATGACATGTAACAATCTGTAATAAGAGACAATACTTAACGATCAACCCTGCTTTTTATAAAGTATAACAAATATGCTCTGCCCCTTTTATTTAGCAACAAACATTTCAATATAATTTTTCTCTTGTTTAAATGCCTCCTCCATTACAGCAAATATCAACCATTTTGATCACTTATTAGGATTTACACAAATACATGACCAATGGCATCAGCAGTGTTTGTAGAGAAACAACAAATAACAAAATTAACAATCAAAACAAAACAGGTTAATCAAAATGTTTCCAAGACCCACATGTTAAGATGTTAATCCAGAAACAGCCCTGACCTCTGTATAGAACAGTATTTTACTGTTTTCTAGTAGAAACATACTTAAAACAAGAACTTAGAACTGAATTTATCTGAGAAGCAACATTGTGTACGATATTAAGGTTTGTTTAAAGTTAAGATATATTAAATTAAGTGTATTTGTATGGCTATTTAAATTCTAAAAGCTTTAACATGTAAAAAGTATTATTCTTGAATGCGTATCTGAAAAACTGCAGTGCTTTTTAACTTTAACTTAAAATGATTATTAAATGTAAACTTTAAAAAGTACAAAGACAGAATTATATGGAAACATGTTTTTTTATAACCCTGTTTTATATAACGTTGTCCTGCATTGCATTACATTACACGGTTACAGTAGTGTTCATTTAAGGTAATGCATTATTGGAGACTGGTGGCAGCTGTGAAACCTGAAGCAGGAAATCTCTTGCCACTTCAAATGTTTATTCTAATGCATCTGAACTGAATCCATCATGTTACAGTAGTGGTGATTGTATTATGTTTTAATAAGAGTGTTCATGGTCCAAACTTTTCTGTGTAAATATGGCAGAATTTAATAATATGCCAGCAAAAATCTAATTTTGAAATGATTTTAAAATTCGAATATAAAATCCAGGACTTGTTATCAACCCAAGGTAATATAACCCAATGAATAAAGGCAGTATTTGATGTCTTTTATACACAGGGATTGACTACTTTACATTTGTAAATGCCATAATTTCATTCAATAGCTACTGGAATCTAGCAAAATTTAACAATTTTGGTTCACATTCCAATTCACATTAATGATTCCGTTCATTAAAGGGATACTTCCCAAAAAATTAGCTATAAATTACTCACCCTTAAGGCACCCTAGGTCTATATGACTTTCATTTTAATCAGACAAACACAATCAAAGTTATATTAAATAATATTCGGGCCTTTTCCAGCTTTAAAATGGCAGTGAACAGTGCCTAGGACTTGCTCCAAAAAGCACATCCATCATAAAAGTAATCTATATGACTTCCAAGGTTAATAAATACCTTTTGAAGTAAAACCATATATTTGTGAAGGGAAACAATTACTATTTTGAGCATATTTAGTCATTGATTCCGCCCTTTTAAATGTAAACATATCTGTATGAGAAACTACACATCCATATAATATGACTCCATATAATCTTCCCTTACCATTCACAATGGATTTTTTATCACCAAATCTAAAGATGATGTGTGCTAAGCTAAACACGCTAATTGCATGCATATACATATGATGTTATATTATGATGTTATATGCACTAACAGAGCAATTGTACTGTTAGAATCGCACAGCTCATTTGAATCAAACCAAACGTGCCAAGTGAACCACTTCAGCTGATTCAAAGAGTGAGTCGGTAGACTAATTTAAAACGATAACACAAGTTTCAGACTCATTAAAATCGATAACATGAGTTTCATAGTGATATTTGACTCTTTTGGACTGGTTCATAAAAAGCTCCAACTTATTAGAGTAATTTGTTCCTAAAATAGTTATAACTGTATTTTATTACAGTGTTCCGGAGAAATTAGTGGTAGAAATTCCAAAACAAAAACAATTATGAAACTGAACATCAACAACAAAAATTATCAAGTTCCAACATTTGTTTTGAAACATTGGTCTTTGATTCCCAAACCTATTCAGCCATATAGCACTTTTTTGTATTGATATTAACGGCAGCTGTCTGGCTCACTCTGCAGTCTCCAGCGTTTTGGTTTAACTGTGAGCTCAATACAGACTGTGGGACCTAGTAAAGTGCCATAAAACGTAAAGTGTATCCTATTCTGAAGAGCCAGAGAACAGGGTCAAAGTGACAATAAACTGAGCCCAAATTTACATTTTAGTAAAGGTCACAGTGCGGCGAGGAACGTATTGATGAAATATCGCCAACTACCTATCCACAATGATATTCACTTTACTGTCTGTGTTAGATCCTCCTGAATTATTTTTCTTCATTCACTGGCAATAAGAGTCTAAATGTGACCCATACATGTTTTTGACAGGTTTTATGAGATTGAAGTCTCAACCTGAGAAGTCAGACTGAAAATCTTAAAGGTGGAGAACACTATAACCTTCAAACGAACAGGCCAAATATTTACACCAAGGTTTAAATAGCCCAAAGACTAATACATTTGGCCCTTTGTTTTCATCACAAGTGCTGCATAAACAAAGGAGTGCATTATGTGCTGTCCTTATCGTTAACTGCAACCACAATAACCCAGAGTAAGAACAAGACCTATAGCCATTACTACATTAACATTGCAAAGATTTTTCATGTAAATCTTCAGATAAGTCAAATGAAACAGCAATATATTTATCACAGATGTGACTCTGAAAGAATAACCAGTCAGATATATAAGGCCTGGCAACAGAAATACAGGGCCAGTGAGCAGTATGGGATCTCATGGAAAACTTCCTGGATGAGATGCGTCTTGCATTTCAAGTCGAGATGAATAAAATGCCACTGGCATGGACTCTGCTCACTCCAGGCCTGCGGCCTTCCAAATTTAAAAGAACTGTTCCATACCAAGCAGAGGGAACATCCGCTTCCCGCATGCTTTTTTGTAACTTCCTCCTGCCCCCTTCTGCATTCATGCCATTGCTGTTTGCCATGCAACTTCTTGTGGCTATGCACACACACACACACTTCAAACCTTGGAAAAGCTATCCAAATCTAATTTTCACGCTATTTTACTGTCTGTCATCACTAAGTCAGGTTCTAGCACTTAGCAGTTCCCATTACATTGACAACATGTTGAAATATTACGCCTTGTCCAATTCGTTATGAATTTATTGTCTTTCTCGGGCAAAAAAAAAATTCACACCCTGCTCTCTGATTGAATAAGATCTGCAGCTTGATCCTAACAAATTCCCTTTTCTCGAACAATTAAACTGTACCAAAGCCAACATTATTTGCATAAACACTCGCTTAATAATTGGCTTGTCATTGCCTATTTGAAATGTGATGGAAATTGCCCCATTAGATTTCCTGAATGAATTACATGCTAAATTCAGCACATACAGAATATAAAACATCTTCCATATTAAAGCAGTGCTCCGATAGCACCACAGGCCCACAGTATTTGCACATTTTGGGCAATGGCTTATAACAGTTACAACAATATGTTAATGCATAAACAAGTATTTTAAAATAACGTTCTTTACATAATCTGTACTCAAAATGTATTAACTGTGTATCAAAATGTTCCACTTCTGAAATTCCACTTCTGCCTTCATGATGAGATCAGTTGCTCTCCTTCAATCACCTGTCCACTAGACCTGTCCACTAGAGCCTCTTACAAAAAATACACATTATGAAAGCAAAACAGGTTGTGAAAGCTGTTTCACATTGAATTTAATGTTGTAATTTAAAAAACAACCCATTTCTGATGGTAAAATCCAAATTATGCCGCAAAATACACTGTGAACGTGTGATAAAGCAAAAAAATGCAGTGAAGAGGCAATTTCATAATTTGGAAAGGAACATTTTTGTGGAATACAGATATTAAGGCAAATGGGGAATTAAGGTTTTGTTGTTTTTGTTCTCTTGCCCAAAACAGCCTCATGGTAATAGTATGAAGTGCTCTTGTACATACTGTACTTTAAGAGAATGATTACATGAACTTTCATTTGTTCACTGCTGCAGCTACCTACTGTGAAAGGTTGTGTATAATCACAGCTGTGTGTGTGTGTGTTCTTTTAGGCCCAGTGTACCTCCACAGCTTTTCTACCTAACATAATGTTTTGATAAAATTCATTTGTAAATCCCTGAGGTAAATTGGATTGAAACAGCTCAACGGAGAGTTCACAGACCATTAACAGGCTCTCAGAGCAAAAGAAAAACTGTTGCCTGGCAACCATTACTGATGATTTTATGTTATGTAAATTTATTAGCGTTTACATAAGATTTTGGGTTGAGACTTAAAGGGTATTTTAGGGGTGATCATAAGATCCTAAAAATTATAACCCTAATTTTGGAGTTTAGAAGTGTGCCTTGTAAACGAAAATGTAATGCCCGCATCAACATACCTACGGCTGTGTTGTAATTTATGTAATTAGAATGATCAATAAATTGTTAAGAGTGCAATTAAAATTTTTTGAATTTTAAATGCATTAAACTAGTATGCAGACCTATTATTTTTAACTAAACTATTTCAGCCAACTATCTTCAACAGTTTCTTTTACTAAACATAAATAGATAGAACCTTCCACAAAAATGCCAAAAGTGGCCTTTTAAACACAGCAAACATCATAAAACACCATAACAAAATTGGCTAAAAAGCACAAGCTTGACTGATCGGTGGCTGGTGCTTGATTGGTTAAAAAATGTATTAGTAAACGCTGAAATTAACTAAGATTAATAAATGCTGTGTAGGTATTGTTCATGATTAGTTTATAGCAACTAAAATTATTTTAAAAAGTTGACAAATGCAATCTTATTGTAGTGTTACCAAGAAAGGTTAAATTGCAGATAGTTACAATATTACAGATACAATTACAATCATTAATTTAACTAATTAAACCTTAATTAAACCTTTGCCTTGTTAATGCAATGCTCTACCAGTTGAGCAATAAGAAAACTATAGTGTTAGGAACACTTTAATTTAACTTAAATTAATTACCCTAAATGTAATGTAAAAATGACACTGTTGTTTGATTTTCGATGCAGTCAAGGTTAAGACCTCTTAAGTAAGAGGGACCAAAATCCACATTTATTGTTTTGAATCTTTTTTTGGTCGCTACAAAACAGATGCTCAGATAAAAGTCACCAAAATAAATAACGGTAGAGAAAACGCTAGTTTCTGTTTGTTCCTGACCCATATGCAGACAGACGGCTCCTCTAGGGAGGGGCTGTTCCCTTAGGACTTGCACACAAACACTACATAGATCATTTAACCGACACTGCAAACTTGTGCACACAAAAAAAAATGTGATTTTGATCCGAACTGCATTTTTTCCCTGAACACAGTTAATAGTTTAGCTGCAGCTGCTGCTGTGTAAAGACATTGGTTCTGATGCTTGGCTCTTATTTACATTTCTTATTAGAAAATCACAGGAGATGTTCAGCCTGTCTGTATTCAAAGTGCATCTCTACTTCTAAACGCTTTATAGGGAATGTGCTTGAGTAAACTCATGTAGGACAATGTTGTTGTTCAGAAACCTCCTGAAAAATATTTCATGTTAGTTAATTTTTTTAATTACGAAAATAAAACTTCTTAGAAGGTTATTTACAGCGATGCCATAGAGAAACCATATTTGGTTCCTCAAAGAACCATTCAGCCAAATATTTTAATAAGAACTATTTCTTTCTTACGTTTTTATAACCACGTCATAAAAGAAGTTTTGGAACCTCTCCTCAGCTGCTTCACTGGCTTTATCACCACGCGAATATGACTTAAATGTGGTTTATGATCTCTGATTAATTACTAAAGATATAATAATGATCTCAACCGATAATACATTCATTGTTTTATGTAGAGAGAATGGTTAAAGAAGGCTGCAGTGTTTCACTTAAGGGGAGTCTTATTCAACAGTATAACAATAGTAAATCCCATAATATTGACATCAGACTGTAGTTAATATAAAAATAGAAAACCAGGATGCAAAGTGTTCAGTCAGCCACTGAATAAATTGATGTTGGCATTTTCAAGGTAATGATTATTATTGCATAATTATTTTAAATTTGCACAAAGGTGATGTGTTGACAAAGCAGCATTCTAATTTAAGGCTATTTGACAATGACAAAAGGAAATTTTTAGACAATACATCAAATAAGGAAAGATGTATCATTCATTAAATATTCCACAGAGTCTTAAGCATAGCATAGCTTAACAATTGTTATCATTTTTGATCATACAAATTGTTTGTGAAACAGAAAACATTGTGGCTGCAGTAGTAGTTCTAGTAGTTGCAGAATTTAGTGATGTGTAAATCATGTCTAGAAACAGAATGCTATACAATTATATAGCGATTAGCATCAATATGGCAAATATACAGATATTAGTGTCTTGACATGGAGAGATTCTGTAGTGACAGGTTTTATACTGTGACTGTATAAAGACTGATTATCACTTGTCACATGATATTACTGACATAAATCCAGCCACATGACATCAGTAACACAACAGCCAACAAACTATGCTGTCTATGAGAAAAAAGGCCTTTAACATAAGAGAAATCATTGTAAAAATGTGTCATTTTTAACAAAACTGTTCACCTATAAATGGAAATTCAATTATCATTTACTCATCCTCCTGCAACACCAATGTATTTGACTTCCTTTCTTTTTATAAAAACATGACACTTCTGTCATAAAAGTGAAGGTAATCCATATGACTCCAGTAAACCAATAAATGTCTCCTGAAGTAAAATGATATGTGTAAGATTAATATCAATAAAGATTAATATTTGGAACACTTGCTGTTAAATGCAAATATGGTGCAGGAAAAAACTGTCAGGTGTGACAGCATCAAAATGCGTGCTACAAGGTATACAAACTCTTGATACATTAACATATACAAACATAAGCAAAAAAAAAACATTTACCTTTTTAAACAGTATTTATGCTCAGTATTGTTTCATAATTTTATAACCAGGCAGTGCTTTTGGTAAACAAAGGAAAATTAATTTAAATAAATAAGTGCTTCCAAGTATTTATGGTCAGTGTTTTACAATGTTTCATAGCCTTCAATGTTTCAGCCCCCTCGAGTTGAAGAGGGGGGTTTAACACATCGAAGTTATATACATTTGGGGTGGGATGAGTAGAGGGTACTTTTTAGGTTTTTAGCCTTTTTTTGCACTATCAACCTTGTAACACTCAACTACAAATCATTTGAAATGTAACAAGGTTGACATAAAATGTTTACATAAAAATCATGTAAATTAAACATATTATTAAACATATCATAGTATATTAAACAACATATATTTATTCTATATAACATGACCCATGTAAGGTGGTTGTTGTCTACAGGCTTACTGTATAGTCTAGTTTGAAATGGCAGAAATTCATTAACAAATAAATAAAATAAAAATACTTTTCACACCTTTGTTGAATGATTATTCATATTGAACAGACATTATTTTAATGTTGCTTATTCCAATTAGCACTTAAGACTGTAGATGACGCAATTATCCCACGGGTACGAGAAAGGATGCACCACTCGCTCTCTTCTCTGTATTTTGCTCCAATATTGGCTTGCTTACATACCTCCTTTTTTACAAATTTTCTTGTTGGGTTTTCTGGCACATTCCTTCGATATTCTTTTGACTGTAAAATGAATAAAAGACTACAAAATAACAATAGGCTCTGGAAAAATGTTTGAGGAGAACATGCAACAACGTCACCACTCCCCACAGTTACAACAAAGAGAACTTGTCCAGAACGTTGGCTGGGGTGTTTAGTTATTTGGGCAGAAAATATTCCAAAAAGGTGGAATTGATTTGCTGCATGCTGGAACACAGGAAGCTTTGTTTCACATGCACTGCTATATAAAACCCTTTACAAGCACAAAAGAAGCAGATTGAACTCTTTCTCTTTGCAATCTCTGCATTGGTACATCACTCCAATTTTTGTATAAGATATAATAGTTCTGTTTTACAGTGCATCAAATGATGACAATGTGATCAACGCTATGAGACTTGAGGGCACCAATGGCCTTTTGGTGCTTTATAACATTTCCAGTTTTATAACTTTTGATGTTAAAGATTATATGGCTTTTATTTATGCAATTGCTCTGTTCCAAAACCTAGTACGCTATGGTGTCTGCATTTTAAGTTGTGAAACAGTAGGCACAATGCTGATTTATTGCATATACTGTACTTTACTGTGAAAGTTATCCCATAATGCACTATGTTATGCAAAAGAAAATGGTGGATGAGGCATGAACAAATGTTCATTATATCTTATTTCCATGCATACACTGTAAATAATTGGTTGCAGTTATATATGTTACGGAGGAGGCTCACGCTTCTCCTCCGCATCACCAGAGGAAGCCTTCGCCAGAATACTAAATTAATTTGGACTACAACTCCCATGTTCCCATGTACCTTCGATGATTACTTCCTGTTTGCCACCTGTCTCTCATTAGCGGGACTATTTAAACGTCTAATCGCTAACAACTCATTGCGATGTCTTGTATTGCCTTCCGCATGCATTTCAGAGTGTTCTTGTTGTTTGCCTGGTTACGTTTTTGGATTGTTTGCCGCCTGCCCTAAACTGTGCCTGTTTAATGTTGATGATTGTTTGCTGCCTGCCTCGACCCAAGTCTGTTATACCGATTACGTCTTTGTCTAGTCTCTTATATTACTGTTTGCTGGTTTTGATCCTTGCCTGTTACTCGACACAAATAAAAGTGCTGCAGATGGAGCCTCACGCCTCTGCGTCTCCGTTACAATAACATTTTACTGTTAGCTTTGCTCATTTTACATAAGGGGAACTTTTTGTGTGGCTGGGGAGTATGTAGAGCATTTCAAAACAGTGTGGAACGTTCCAATTCAGTCACCTATGTGGTTATATTTCAGAAAGAAATGAGAAGTTAACTTACAGACATTCACATTTGGGGTCACTCATACCTGTAGTAGGCATTCCACTGCTAGATGCCCTAACATTATTGGTGGGATGCATAACTGGTCATAGATTTAGGAAGCTAATCCTAAATGGCATGTATTTGTGGAAAAGAACAGATCAAGTCAGTTTTCCAGGTTCTGGAAAAGAACAAATGCTTTTGTCAAATCTGTAGATGAAATGCACTTTGCACTGGGGTAATATTTGCAACTGCAAACTTTAATAGAAATTCAAAAAAACAGGAAGAGTAAAGGGTCTTACATGGTTAGAACTGATGTCACAGACCTCTTGTGTTCCAGTACAGTTTACCAACCCTAAAAAAACCATTCACTCATCAAGCAGGCTAATCTTAGATCGCTAATTCCCCAGAACAGTCAAGACAGTGAGGAGAGGGAGGTGCACCAAACATCATTACATCCAATCTTCATGTCAGATTAGAATCTGAGCTCTTACATTAAACGATTACTCTCTCATTTATTGCTCACCTCTGGCTCGCTTTCTTTTTGGTTTGATCTCTTTATAAATCACCAAAGAGGAACTCATAACAGTGGCATGGAAGGAAAAGTTGATGAAAAGACTTTGTCAGATCAAGTCAAGATGAGGGATGAAAATGGCGTACAAAGACACAGCATGCGCCAGACAACAACACATGCTTCAAACACAATACAACATGTAATAGCGAGACGCTATTATTTTCTTCATACCCAACACACTCACCATCCTCTGTTGGAACATAGATGTTTAGATACAAACAATCCTCATTTTGATCTTGTATATAAGTGGCAACTATATCCAAGTTAAAGGTGAACCAAATGGGCATCATAATTTCTGGCACAGCGTTGTGAATATTTTGCGGGCACACAGGGGCGAAGTGAGTGGCATTCTTGATTCCGGACCAAGAGGATGGTGGCTCAGGGGGTAGGAAACGTTTCTCCCCTACCAGAGGGGCGGCATATGGCACGCCCAGATATTGGTCCACAGGTCCCAGGATCTCACTGGGCAACGGAACCCGCACGCCCCGTAATTTCCCGTACTGTGTGTTCACGGTGGGGTAGTAGCCTTGTCCACTGACAAGCATCATACAGCAACAAACAATCCATATCCACAGAGAAAGGTATTGACTGGTACAGGCTCTGACACCACAACAGTTCTGCTGATGTGGAAGAAGCTGGTTTTTGCGCACCGACAACCACATGGTAAGTTAAAATGGCCACTCAGTGTACAGTAAGAAACTCCTCTGGCACAAGCCTCCTGGCTTTAGACCCTCAATCACAGCTGACGTATTCCATATATTGATGAAAACACACACACACTCTGCTCCCCTCTGGACAAATCCTTATTCACTGTCCAATAGTCTTGTCAGATCTTCTTACCTGCAGGAGAAAAACAGCACAGAATGTTAAAAACAGGAGCATTTATTTCTTTATATTCTCTCCTCGTCTTTTTATAGGGTCTTTCTGTATGAACATAAAACAGCATGCATAAATATGACCCTAATGTACCCACCAGCCTGCAGAAAAAATCTTTCAAATAAAATCAAATAAAAGCTTTATTGCATTTTGATGCATACATATCTCATAATAAGCACACTTTTGGCAAATAGGGTTGACAAGTTAGTGGTTCTCAATTGGCAAGAGTGAACGTTCAGTGGTCACGTGATCACCTGCTGAATTCAAACTGTGTTCAAACCTGCAATGGCGGTAAACGAGAGATCGAGTCTCTCAGCGCTTATTATGTTTCATGGTTGTTAGCGGTTTCAGTCACGTAATGTTTATTTGTTTCTTACGTTTTAAATGATGCTGCACGATCACACATAAATATAAACACAAATACCAAGAATAAACATTTATAAGTTCAATTTTAACTCACATTTATTTGTATAGCGTTTTTCATATACATCATCTTCTACATAGCGCTTACTTCTATATATAGCCTATACTTTTTATGAAACGGAGACAAAAGCATCTTTCAAACAAAACGTTATGTTATTTGTATTTTTTTTACATTTCAACGTGGGGTTATGTTTAATTCCTGTCAATCGATTGCATAGGTAATGAGGGATTCCATCTTTGTCCTTTTATTGTCTTACTACAGTTTTATTATGCTTATAAACATTTAATCACTGCTTTAATCATTCATTAGTGGATTATTAAG
>JAZGTJ010012643.1:0-15693 GCA_036877575.1 Botia almorhae
CGGAGGTGAAGGACGGCTATATATATGCGTCGTTGCGTGCTGATTGGTTGGATTACATGACCGTGCTCCTCCCGAACTTAGTTAATAAAACTTCATTAAATGTACCTGTAACTTGTACTGAAAGTCGCTTTGTATAAAAGCACCTGCCAAATGCATGAAGAGTATCTGTTTTCATATAATTTAAACACATAAAACACTTCTTTCAGTGAAACATTTTGCTTAAAAAGTGTGAAGAGTGTTATCTGCATTGAAAATAAATGTCACTTTGATATTTTGTTTTCCTAAAGAATGACATTTATAGATTTATTATTTTTGAATACTGTTTGGGCCACTGTATAAAGTCAATTGTTTGAGTTGTAATTCAGTACAATGTTCTGCTCTACATTTATATAGTGTCATTTATTTCCACACCTTTAATGGCTCCAACTATGTTCTGATCCAGTCCTTTCCTGGTGTCATTCAGTCCCCTCTTTCTCTTGCCGTTGGGCAGTGAGTTAGCCAGGGTGGCGTCATCAAAGAACGCACACACCAGTTTCCTGAAAAGCAAGCTGCCAGAGCGTGTGTAGTTCAACAAGATGGAGTCCAACTGCGCTTTAGAAATAAATACATCATAATCCTCGGCCAACTGCACCTCCGGCTGGGAGAAACAGAATATTTAGTTAAAGAAAACACAGTCACGATCTGAACAATCAACACATGCAAAGTGTTTTGTCATCTTTTCACGACTGCACATTTGGCTGATTGAGAGACAAATGGACAAAACTACAAAACTGTACTTGTGTATTCAAACGTATCTAACACTCACTGATCAAATGCACAAATTACTCCTACACACAAACACATCTAAATGACGACAATTCATGGACTTCTATTGTTTTCACAACCGGATTATATTGGTTATAACTAACCAATATAATCCAACCCTAACAAAAAAATTCTCTATTTTTTAAATTTTAATTACAAGATTGTTTACTATAGTTTTTGTGTTTTTACAAATAGATGTCCTTAGGTTTTGTTCATATTTGTAAGATTTTGCTCACTTTTGGGTACAAATTTGTCCCCAATATATGGTTAAGTAAACACACACACACACAAGTGTACCTCTGTAGTACTCTGGCCTCTAATTACATGATAGAGAGGAGGAGGAGCCTGCAAACTGGAGAAGGGTTCTGGAACAGATGTCATCACTGCAGAGGGTGTGTCCTCTTTGGATGGCCTTTCTCTTTGATCTGATTCGTTAACAGCTTCGGTCTCAGTGGGCGGACACAAAGGTTTGTTTCTTGGGAGAGACGTGGTCAGAACTGTTACTCTTTGACCTGGCCTCCTCTTCCGGGTTCTCCTCCTGGAGACTGAGTTTTGGGATGAGACAACCGAGACCTGGGAGCTCTGATTGTCCTGAGCTCCTGAGAATGCATTAAAACACAGGGCACTGAGTTCTAGAGTGATTGTACAAAAATCAGTTTATACACACTTGACTAAAGCATCTGTTGTTCTAATGGCTTATGTCTAGAACTAAACCATATTCTATATACTTTTTTATATATACTTAGTGATTGCTACGAAAATGTGAAGTGATTTGCAACCAGCACAACGAAAAATGTTTCTGGACAAAATCAGATCAAGTGTCTTAAGTATTCTAGACAAATTGAAGTTACATATGCATATATACAGTATTTAGCATATATATATATATATATATATATATATAATGTATATACCTTTTGTTCTCAATTCAAAATACTTAATTTCGAAATGATAGACTTTTTAAAATGAAAACAAAGAGTAAAGGTAGAGCAGTCAAACACTTCCCAGGTCACATAAGAACTCCCAGGAGCACCTCATGAAGCTGGTCGAGCTGTAATCTAGACACAGGTGACCTCCCAGAAAACAATTCGGTTTTAAGAATGTTTCCCTAACCTTTCCATTAAGTAACAAAAATGTTTCACGAGTTCGCACTAACATGCAATCGTAAATTATCATTGATTCATATTAGGCATGCTGTTCGGGGGGAGGGCTCTGAGCTCGGAATTTGGCCCGAACCCAGAGAACTCCCCCCGTCCTTGACTGAGGTAGATACCAGCCAAGAGTGAGGTGATGGGGTGGCGGAGGAATGCTGCAAGACTGTAATGTGATGGAGGTGAGGGATGACTATACATAGGCATCCCTGCGCGATGATTGGTTGGATTACATGACCGCGCTCCTCCCGAACTTAGTTAATTAAACTATTAAAAATGATACTTTTAAGTTCTAGGAAGATTCAAAGTAACTAGTTTTTTACACATACATTCTTAAAACTTCCAGTTGTGTTATTTCAGTCTCAATGACTTCCCTAATATTCTAAAATGTGCAAAATATCAGGAATGAGCAGGTTTGTCCTGCATATCTGTGTGTGTGGGTCGGTATGCACCTTTCTGAGTCTGGATGAGTTTTCTCATGGTACGTAATTCCAGTAGAATCGCCCGCAGGGTGCTCTTGCAGTTACACATGCAGCAGCTGGGCTCAGTTGCCATGGCAGCAGGCACAGGGGGCAAGGCCATGTCTGAATCAAAACACACACAGTCAACACAACGGCCGGCACTGATGATGTTAAACCCCCGGAGGCTGCGAGCGCACCACACAATAGCTCCTGACTTTTTTTTTGCGTGTTAATAAGTGTGTGCCAGAGAGACTGAGTGGGTGTTATAGTGCTTTTGTCTGTGTGTGTGTTTGTGTGTGTGCTGCAGAAAGACATTTAATGTTTGTTTCTTTATTCAAGGCTGTCTAGACGCTTGCTCCTGCAGAGCTAGACAATACATCTACTGTAGTCTACAGTCACAATGCTCTACAGTCACTCCTGGTTACATTCCCAATAGCTGTCCAGGCGTTTTTTTTCTCTTTGTCCTATCAGAAATCATTTTACCACCAGCACAGCTTAACACAGAACAGATTAACACACCTGAAAAAAACATAACCGCTGCAGGCAATCAGCCTTATGTTTAACCCCAATATCAGACCTGATGAGCATTGTGGGTGCCGTGGCTTAGTGGTTAAAGAGCTCGCCGGGTAATTTAAAAGGTTACAGGTTTAAACCCCAGAAGGGACCTTAAAGAAACAACTAACTACATGAAAAACGGGGAGTGATAAAACTACTACAATGAGATCTTGTCTGTAAAATTTGTTAGTTGTTTTAGATACGTTTCTTTACCATTTTCATTACACAGTATTATCTGTAAAATTATCATGAGTAATACCATTTTTGTATATCTTATATATATTTTGGATATTTAAAAAACACGCTACCTGGCTTGATATTGTATTTACACAATGCAATGACCTTCATGAGTTTGAATCACATTATATAAATATGATTATAGACATAACAGAGACGCACCATTTGTTTTGGAGTGGTTCAGCCTCCTCTGGGTTTTAGAGCGGGTACTGTACTGCCCGTGAGCCACAGGCAGAGCAGCGCTCCAGTACTGGAGGTTCTCCGGTGCCGGGCTCCGGGCCCCATGCGGACTGAGAACCTCTTCCTGTGGTTCCTGCTTGAGCGTTTCCCCCTCTCTTCCAACCCGCTGGTACACGCGCCCCGTTTTATCACTCAGCAAACGCATCATGCCTGTTATTTGTTTCTTTATCTCCATCCCTTCATCACCTAACCAGACTAAAACACACCATTAACAAGTACAGCCCAATACTCATTCTGCAGGTGAAATTCTAACAGGGTACGACTGAACCAAACCTTCACTTTCGGAAGCATCCATAACATCCCCTTCAGTGTCATTCTGGTCAACATCATCCAATTCATGTATAAAATCTAAGAGAAGGTGAAATAAGCGCAAAACTGAAGGTCATGTTGACCTCACAGCCGAAATCTTGACATCATCTTAAAGGGACTCTTTTAAATAGGCTTTTAAGCCTTTTAGTCATAGGAAAGGGGATAGAAACAGCAAAGGAGAGAGAGAGCGAGAGAGAGAGAGATAGGGCAATGGGTTCAAGGCATCTTCAGCACTCCTTAAAACTTTAAACACAAAATCTTATGAAGGAATGTCCCTGCATCTCAGCACATTATTTATATGACATACATTCATTAATCATTTACATGCACACTTATGCATTTGGCAGACAATTTTATCCAAAGCGACTTACAGTGTGTTTAAGCTATACATTTTATCAATATGTGTGTTTCCTGGGAGTGATTCCTGGGACTGACAAAAACACAATTATATCTTGTATATCAGAAAGTGTATATTTATTGTGACGTATCAGCTTCTAAGCTTTTGTGTTCAGTGCACAAAAATAGTCCTGTGACAAATTCTCTGCCAAAGTCTCAAAGTCTCTGAATTTATATTGTCATGGTAAAACAAAAATGCGAAACATTCCTAGAATACTTTTACATGTAGCACGTCACACTGCAGGACGCTGCTTCTCGTGTACAGTAATCTGTCATCTGCGTGATGTCACGCATAAAAGCTGCGCTACGCGTGACGCACGTGCGGTGCAGATGTGCTCAAGTGACGCTGCTTCCCGCACTCCAGACCACCTGTAGGTTGCGTGACTACGAAGCACTTACTAGAGCTTTTCCTAGACCACAAACACATTTACACTGTACATACACCTTTAACACGTTCTGTCTATAAAAAACAGCGTGAACACACTGTTCATTAGACGATGAACGGCTTAACTAATACTGAAGCCGAAAGCACGCGACTAAAATGACTTCAAATCACTTAAACGGAAACTATTAAAACGTAACACAGCTGATCTGTCGTTGTGATGTCATTATGCAAGATGATGCAAGCAGGACAATGAGGCAATGATACATTGTCTCACAGGTGCATTCCAGAGTCCTGACGTAACGCCTCTCCGTCTCCGCTCTTTTGTCTGTGATGTACAGGACGACGCTGTGTCTGCTCGCCTAAAACATCTTACCTGCATCATTGACCAGTTTAAAGCTCTGAGATTTCCTGCTCCGTTTTCTCTCCACAAACTCCATTTTAAGGGGAGAGCGGCGAAGCCGGAATCCAGCCCAGTTCATCAGCGCAGAGGCTCTTTAATCAGTGACAAACTCATTAAGTCCCACATGATGACGATGAGTGAACCGAACCGATCAGTGGCGGACTGGAGCACTAAGAATGATCGCTCGTCTCTCTGGACTGATGTTAGAAATGAACTGGAAGGATTTAAATGCAGCTGCGGTGCTGCTCGTTTACGATGTAAATAAATAAACCTTTTAATTCTTTCTGAATTCGTCACGTCTTTCCCTTTGCGCCACCTGACGGTGGCTAAATGTTGTGAGGCGCACGCATAACGGTCCAGATGAACTTTGAATAGACTGCAAAACATAGCGAATCAGCTACGCTTTGTTGTCAGGAAGAGAGGAAACTTCTGACCAGTTTGTAAAGTCTGGGGTGGTTCCTACAAATGTGTTGAAACATTGCAATCTATCTGTCTATCTATCTATCTATATATATATATATTATTGGCAATATATGTTTTTTCTATATGTGGTTTTATATATATTTGTGTGTGTGGTTTTTATGCTTCTTAGCCCAGCAAAATGTTATCGGCACTAATTTTCCTTTTTTTTGCTATTTAATTTTTTGTTTGTATAATTTTTCCTTTGCCTCTTAGATTTGCTAGCAGCATTATGTAACAGTCATACAATAAAGTCATTTTCTCACCTGTACTCGTTCAATTTAATTGAATTCTTCCTGCAAAGCTGCACAAGAACGATAAAGAGACGCCCCCTTCTACATCAACCAATCCCGTGCTAGAACTGGAGATGACAGGCGAGAAGCTACCAATGACGCTATCTCGACAGGAGGTAGGTCAGCCAATCAGAGATCATTTGTCTTAAACTGATTCAATGAATTAAGGTTTTGGGCTGTTCGCAGGTGATCAGACGTCTGAGCCGATCCTTCTGTTTGGTGAATCTGATACGATGCATAGACAATGCAATACTGAAATTATAGCATCAGAAGTGAATTAGACAATACATTCTTACCTCTTAAATTTGTCTTCAAGGACACATCTAAGTATTCAGAGCTCAAACATTTTTAGGTGCATAAATGCAATAAAAAAAAAAAATATATGTATATATATATATATATATATATATATTCCCTATGTTTGGCAGGGACATAATTTTCTTTAAAAGATTAACTGCGTGTGTGTTTGTGTTTGTGAAGGGCAGTATTTGAAGTTCATGAAGAAAACACCACTATTGAGGAGCTGGAGGTGTACACACGCATTCCGCACCATAAACATTCGCTGATGTATACCTGAGAACTTCCACTCACCACTAGATGGCACCGTAGACTAACAACGAGTTAACTACTACAGTAACGTGCCATAATTGATGTATTTAACAGACTCTGGGAGCATATCATGGCTCAGGTGACACGTCATAGACGAAGTATTAAGGTATGTTTTATCTTTTACCAATGTTAGTTTACTGACTCTTAAAGTGTGCTTAACTTAACATTCAGTTATTCATTGACACTGTTGAAAAGGATTTCAAAGATGACATTGTTGTGTAAAAGATTGCTTTTGTTGATGTGTGTGGGACAAAGATTTGAACAGCAGAGAGGACCATTACACACCATAAACAGTGTGCAGGGCAAGCTCGCCAGCGCCACCCAAAAACCGACCAGCTTCATTTACACAGTATTATATAAGTTTATCTTTTATATTATATAAGTCTTTTGTTCAATTCATTGACTTTTTTCTTTAGAAGTATTTCCAGCCGGTAATAATGTCTGTTGTGCCAGATCTGCTCAGTGATTTTATTGTATTCAGTTTTCAGGGACTGAAAAGATGAATGACAATTTGTCAACAACACATTCTGGTGGATTCTTTTAAGTATGTGGAGTACAGTGACCGCCACAAACACACACACAGCATTCATAGTCACATAATATTGGACAATGTACAAGCTCCTGCTTACTCATGTTATGCAAATACATTATTAACTGTAACTATAACCCCTTCTTAAGAATGTGTAAAAGCCCACGTTTTCTTAAATTTAAATAAAGTTTATTTCACGGTGGGCTACAAGAGTGATGTTGCATTGTGTGTATGTGTGTTCCTGAGACAGAGAGAGAGGAAACATACCTTATAAGGATGAACATCCAAAGGACGTTGTGAATTGTGCTTGAGTCACGGTCAAAACATCCCTCATTTGAGCTGCATTCGCTTCTGATGTCTGTATCTGGGCTCCTGAGATTAGCTGAAGCGCTTACTCACAGGAAGCATGAGTGACTTCTGACCCTGAGACAAAATCGGATTTAAAATGTAAACCAGCCAAATACACTATAAACTGGCTTTATTCTGACTTCAGTGAGTCAGATCCAAAACCCAGTTCCTGTCAAGTGAGTCAGCTCAAGTCATTTCAGAACTTCACACGGGCCATTTTATATTACATATGTATTTGTAGTCAGTTATTTGTATATACGACTANCAGGAAGCATGAGTGACTTCTGACCCTGAGACAAAATCGGATTTAAAATGTAAACCAGCCAAATACACTATAAACCGGCTTCATTCTGACTTCAGTGAGTCAGTTCCAAAACCCAGTTCCTGTCAAGTGAGTCAGCTCAAGTCATTTCAGAACTTCACACATGTATTTGTAGTCAGTTATTTGTATATATGACTTTTACGATTTTTGGTATAATTTAATGCATAATTAAATTCCACTTTGTCCATCACAATCACAGCCAAACTTAACACACACATTTATATACACAAACTCATAGGTGTCATGACCCTAATATTGGCAGAGCTAGAGCAGATTTCTGTGGAGAAACCCCAGCCTCCAGCTCCCATCGCCCCATACTGCAGTTTCCACGGTGATGAAAGAGTTGGCCTGTAAACACACCAATCCAAAACTCCCAGGATACTCACAACGTACGCCCCTCCGCACAGCATTCCAAAGCAGACTACGTTCTCACGGCTTGTAGGAGTAACACACATACACACACACCCATCACATGAGGGTAACAGTTTCCAGCTGCTGTGGAAAGCTGTAACAGAATAGAAGCTTCGCTCTAGATCTTGCAGGACTGCTGCAGAAATATTATGCAGTAAGAACTGGAATTTATTAGCATAAGATTGAAGATCGTGTTTATACATCACATAGCCAGCTATGCAAAAATCCGGAAGATTAATGTCAGAAAGTACCGTTAAGAAACTAGATTAAAAATTGTAAGGATTGTTTTGTGAAGGTTGTTTTGACTGATATTTTGGGTTGCTATTGTGCCAATGGAGACCCTTGCTGTGACTTTAATGACGTAAAAACAGGGCAAAGATTTCGCGAAGAAGTGACTTAGAAAACGCTGTTAAGATTTACTTCATACAAGGACAATCGTCTTGGAATAATCTTGGTTTTGGTCGAGGAATCATTTCTTGAGAACCCTCTAGTTCCTGAGAACCTTCTAGTTTCAAGAACAAATTTTTAGCCACATACAACCCCTTGGACTTAAAGCAGTTGTGCTGTCTACACCCTCTAGTGTTTACTTTGGCCTGTAGTCAGTTGTACGCCTGACAACTTCTCTAAAATAACCCTAGAATTCTTGACCGACCGGGCTGAGGGTGAAACCCTAATGTTCTCCTCTCCTCCTTGAGCTTTCATGTTCTTCCGAAAACAACATTCTTCAATCTTCTCGCACCGCAGGGGAACGCCATGCACTCAGTGGTGAAAATATTTCATTCAGCAAAGCTTTAGCTAAGCCTGACAGGAAATGGTAAATTTCTATAAACACAGCGTCTCTTGTTGTCCACATTCCAGCTTCAGTAGGCACAATGGATTCAGCTGTTCCAAAGCACATAGTTGGAGCATCACCGCGTTGCCTGCCAGCCCAGTAACAGCGGTCAAATCTCAAATGTTTGCTTTTCCACTGCTGTGTTCCTGTTGTCGAGGGAAACCCCTAAGCCATTGTTGAAGACACAAACATCCTCTCGAAGTCCAACACACACTTCCTGTAGGGGTGGCGCAAATCCGAGTCATACTAACAAAGTAGTCAGAAAGTAAGGGGAGTTTATTAACTCAAGCAGTCAATACATAACAGTGTCTTATCTTAGACAGGAAGTAGTCATAGAGATTTATAGGAATTCCAATGAAATTCCATGTCTACCTTTAAGAATTTAAGGACTGGGACTGTTTACCAAAATATGACAATGCTGTCATCGTTTACTCACTCTTATACCAAGTAAACACGTCGGATTTCCATTGTTCTGTAGAACACAGAAGAAGCAATTACTCTCCCTGTCTAATGAATTCTGTGCCTATGTGGTCCAGATTCGTACAGTTTATGGGGAAAAGGTCCCTTAAGGTTCAGGAAGAGAGAAGCAAAATAAGCAGACACAGATATGCAGCCACCCACCGGAAAAAAACAAGGGAAAATGATTATGGCTGAAGTCATCTGCAGGTGCAGTCGGGATATGGAAACTGTGTGGATGTTTGTGAGCGACCATAGCGTGTGACATAGAATACTGTATTAGTTTCATTGTG
The DNA here is from genome assembly GCA_036877575.1 of Botia almorhae. Classification (NCBI taxonomy): domain Eukaryota; kingdom Metazoa; phylum Chordata; class Actinopteri; order Cypriniformes; family Botiidae; genus Botia; species Botia almorhae. The sequence continues at coordinate 9,491 of JAZGTJ010012643.1, forward strand.
ATTGCTATTGTGATGCATTAGGATAACTGTGGTAGCCAAGCATGGCACGGATATATGTAGACAGTCACAGGTGTTCGAATATTAGCATATTACAAGGGCTTTAAGCAGGGATCATCCAATCAAAATGTACAATCAGAACAATTCATTTCATAGAGCAGAACCTTGGAGAAAAGATGATTTCTCCCAAAAACAGGGCAATCAATTTTTGATTTGACCTTAGATACACGATCAAAGAACGACAGTTCTTTCTCGTTAATATGATCCACGTTCTCAAGGGCGTGACATTGACACATATTTGCATATTTTTTGGCAGCAGTCAGATTTGAGTTTCCTGTGCTTGGCATTTCAATCAGTAAGCATCACTGTCAGCATCACCCGAAGCCTCTCTCATTATTAATGCAACAGCAATTTAAAGATGACAGAGGAATTTCAATTAGGCCTCAAGGAAACAGAATCATCACCTTCTTCTATCTGGAGGTATGCGATGTGATGAATAATGATAAATATACATCAATTATGTTCATACACTGTTATTTGCATGTAGCAGTTTATGTATTCTTGACCTCCGTGACACCCTCATTATGAAACGTTGCAGGAATGACTATTGCACTATAAATAAACAACAACAAAACGATTTCAGCCATTTGTTTTTAGAGAACATTCAGCAATAATTTATTTCTGAATCTCAAGACCCACCACATTTCTCATCTGGAAAATTCAGTATCAGTTGCCAACAACACGTTTTTGAAAAATGTTACTATACAAATTCTTAATAGAAAAAGAATAAATTAACTGTGGAATCTGGTTATATTTAACCCGCCCAACAATTCCACTTTGTTTCTCTACAACATCGTTTAATTGTGTCCGGTTATGTCAGAAATGAACTCATGAAACATGCTCTACTGTCAAGATGAAGTGACAGACATTGTTTAGTAACTAACGTCCTTCATTTTGCACAACTGGTATTAAAACTATTGACAACAGTTAGGAAAAGTTTACAGCTAGGAAACGAAAGCACTGATCTGCCTTAGTAACTGCTCTCCCTGTAGCACCTGAACATGTTGCTGCCATTTCCCAGCTTTGTGAAAACTCAAGACTGAAATAAAACAAATGCCGATTTATAAAAACATTATATACGCAGTCAATGTTTTACTTTTTCCTTAAAAGAACCCAGTCAAGGTTTCCACGGTCCTGCTATAAATGTTGATAAATGTGTTAGTTGCTTTTTAATATAAAAGGATTTACGTTGTTTTTGTTATTGAATACAAGTAGACGAGAAGAGTGAGCTCACATTGAAAACTGGGGTAAGTCGTTTTACTGTTTGCTTCTGTTTTAGTTTGAACGTTAAGATGCACAATGTGTCGAACATGCACACAAAGGGTTAAACAACCCATTTCTGGATAGATAAATCAAATCTGACTTTAAATTATTTGGAAATGACAATCTGCATCACTTTGGGTATTTACTTCGATTGAACGACCTGTGACACGCGAGTCGTAACAGTAGCGTGATCGGAACCCTTTCTAATCTATAATGAGTGACAGCTGTTCTGATTGGTCACCATAATGCAAATTATTGACCGTAACAGTTTGAAAAGGAATTGTTCTCTGTGTCATTGGGTGATGGCAGAGGGTGTGCTTTCAGCTATCTGTTTCTTAAGGTACTGTGTGTGTAGAGGGTTCTGTATCACCGCAGAGTGTGCAAGAAATGTGATCTTTAGCTTTATGGCTTGATGTTTGTCCTCGATTACAGACAGTCGAGGAGACGGGCACCGGAGGTTTCGTCTCGGACGCTGTGATGCTAACAGAAGCGTGCATCGCCCTGTACTCATCTCACAGAGGGAGATCTCTGAGCGTGTGGTTTCTTACTGCTTATGACGGTTGAGGTTTGTTTGCTTTGAGACGGGAGCACCTGCTTTCATTCGCATCACACCCTGGAATGCGGTTCTCCCGAAATCCCTCCAGGTCCGTGTGGAGGTAACGACATTTAGACTAAAATATTGTCTTGGTTTAACGTCTGTGTGCCACATCATGTTGTGCTCATCTGACTTCACGGATTTATAAATATGAACGTAATGTTATAATAGTAATATAGTTGTGAGCGAAATACCAAATATTAAAAACACAGACACGCACAACAAAAACGTAAAACCTGTAAGGCCAGGAGTGTTTGAAGTTCCACGTCACCTCACTATATATATAGAGGATTGTGGGGGTGGGGGCGGTTGTATTTTTCAGGCTGTGACAGTTCTGCATGCAGTCTGAGCGTACAGCAGGGCATTGTGGGATGTGTAGTTCATCTGTGTGCAGTACAGGCTCAGAGCACCATTTTGGCAAGTTGCCGTAGTAGCAAAGTACACTGGTTGCGGCCGGAGTTGTTATGCGGCACGTACAGTACTTCACAGATTGGTTGTTTAACGCAAGGACGTTATGCTAATGCTGAGCTAACCTCTACTTAACGTTTCAGATTAGTTTTACGGCTATGGCTTCTAAAGGTCAGCTAACGTACTGCAAACACATGGTTGAACTTCCTGGACCAATGAACCAAGGTTCTGAATGACTTAAAAATGACAACTCAACATCACATACAGACAAAGACCACGTTTCCATTTACCTATGACAGTTACGTGTGACACTCACAGTTATCATAGACAGAACTGAACATTGTTTTTTTGGGGAATTACATGCGTTGGGTCGTTTCTCATCGTGACCAGCTTTAGTGGCGTGATGGGAAACCGTTTTAAGGTTTTTCTCGGATAACTCCAGGTCCACTGTAGAAAGGCTGCAGCCATCCTAAAAGCGCTGTTCCACAGTCACAAAATATCACACAACGCCACACCAGGAAGTCCAAAAACAGAGGGAGGGGCTTAAGGTTCGCTCTCCTCCAATGACAAGTGATGAAGGAGGGGCTTGTGGTCACACAGACTTTTTTTAAACTGAACTGAGAACATAAAAATCTATAAACAAGATGGTTGACGACAACGCAATCCATAGGAATGTGTTTTTGTGCATGTCATGTGTACAACAGAGAACAACACCGGCTCTCTGACATCAGTGCAGAGGAACACACACGACTGCAGGGGACGCATGTCTATTTGAGCATATGTGTGTGTGTGTTTGTGTGTATGGGTGGAATTAACTTATAGTACAACGCTAATACATAGAAGTGCACATGAGGGGTCTCATGCGCATCGCTCCGGCGACAGATTAAACAGAGGATTTGTGCATACAGAGGAACTGGCTGCCAGCTAACTGGGTCAAAGTTCAACGTCCAAGGGGGAGGGTCGGATAAGGTCAAGCACAGTTCAATCTCCCGGTTCTTCGTAGTTCGTAAGCACTGTACCGCCGGATATACAGAGAGAGAAAGTTAGAGGGAGAAGGTCAGGTGGTACTGGCTCCAGCCAATGGTGTGTTTGGATGAGTTCAGGTCCAGCCTATGGTTGGGCCTGCCTTTTTAAACTCTCTCTTTTAGACAGAGGCAAGAGGGATGGGGGTTTAGACAAGCGTTCCCGGCTTTGCCTTCTCGTGTCCGTACCACTGTACATCCGCTATCTCAGAGCACAGGGGACTGCCCAGGAAACAGCTCTCACTGAATGGCAACCTGCAACGAGAAGCAGAACAAAGTGTTGGACATCGACTCGACATTGAATAGATGCATAAACAGTTTTGACAGAATACGTGCAGGTATGAGGAAGGTATGAACTAGTTACTCATTCTGCAATTAACTAGTCGACCAGTTAAACCACTAATTGCTTGCATATTTTATATGTGCATTCCCCTGATTGGTCTCAGTCTACTTTTAAAACTGCTTTGTACATAAGCTTTGCATCTGCTTTTAAAATGTAATATTTTTATTAAAGCATTTTGTTTATTTTAGTTTTTATGAAAGAAAAACATTACTATAGAGGATGCTGTAACCTGAATTTGTAAATAAAACGCACATGTTTAAGAAACTGAAAACACAGCACAATCACGTGGAAGAGTGAAAAAGTGAGATACAGAACATGCAGAGAGAGAGAGAGAGAGAGAGAGAGAGAGAGAGTACCTCTCTACTGGTCAGTGCTTTGGTGAGAGGGAGAGCGCTCTTCAGTAGGAGAACTTTCAGTTGTATTACTGCCCCAAGAAAACACACACACACGCACACAAACATACACACACACACATTCAGGCAGAGGTGGGTTAGTGAGACAGAGAGAGACGGAGGTTAGCATCTGTGGGTAGTAGTGATCAGTTAATACGGAGTGAATTGTGTATTTCTGACACTGTGGTAGTTCTGTTACACACCATTAGAGTAAAGAACACAGATTTGTACAGTTGTGAACCTCTAAACCAAGAGATTGTTCTTCGCAGTCAAAACTTTAACCAACATCCTTAAATACGCGTGTGGTATAATAAACAAACCAAGTTGTGTGATCTGAAGGACAAAAGACCACGTTACACAATCTTGGAAGGAAGCAAAAAAGAAAATGTTTTCTCGTCAATGTAAACTGTTTTTTATATTTAAGTTGGTCAAAGTTTCCTGCATGGAGAACCAAATAAGCACCAATAAACTAGCTTAAAGGCCTTTTCAAACCAAGAGACTGTACTGTAAATTACAGTCCAAATCAAATCAAATCAAAACGGCTATTTACACTAGCTGCAGTGCAACTTAAACTAAACTGCACGTGTTAAAATGAGGTTAAAATAAGAGTCAGTTCACTGCAGGGGCCTCATTTCAGCACTTAATATGAAGGGCTTAGAGACATTAAATATTTCAGTGTAACAAATCATTGCAATGAAAATTTACATTCAGTGTGAACAGGCCAAAAGAGAGTCACAGACACACAGACATTTTATTTACAGGACATTTATTCACAACTGACTGGTTTGAGACAACTGATCTGAGTCAGTAATGTAAATCTGCCCCAGTGGGCAATAATACAGACTGTTAGTACAGTTTGTGAAATAACTAATACGTGCTCTAATGCTTAGTATGACAAACTGTAGGAGATGTTGTTGCTTAGGTTGACTAACACCTAACTAGACGTCTAATCCAGCTTTCAGCTCTAAACTAGCTTTCTCAAGCCCACTTAAATGTAGGACACTGTTTATCCGCACAAAATTTTTCATTTTTACTAAATACTTTCACTACAAAAATGTAACATTTACTAAATGTAAAGTTTAATTTTTTTACTAAACGCTGTAAAATGAACAAATATTAAAGTCCTATTTGCAAGTCCTATATCTAGTTAACAGAAGGTCAAATCTACAGTGTAGCACACACACTTTCTGTCTGTCTTACCCGCTCTGCCAGTTGAGGATGTGCTGTGGGCTGCAGGGAGGCGTGGCTGCAGGGTCACTGCAGGGAGTTCCACTCCTCTGACTGAGTGGTGAGGCAGCTACAACACACAAACACTCCATTAATAAACACTCATGAATTCAGATGAGTCACAATCACATATGCTGACACACAAGGTTCACGTGTTAGATAAAGTCGTCGGCTTCTTGCTAACATACTCTTGAAGAGTTCTGAGAATCTCTGAGTGTTTCTGCCACCCAGAGAGGCTATAATCCCCCTACACACACACACACACACACACTCGCGCACATTAACCAGACCACCCTGACAGACTCCAGACACACTCACACACGTGACTCTCAGCAATGTATTTAAGTGAATAGATAAAATAGGTCTCTCTCCCTCTACCACACACACACGGTGCTGTAATGTATAGGCGCTTGTGTGCGGCACAAGAAAGTGACATACATAGTTCTCACTTAGATTGCACATGTTTGTACAGAATGAAATAGTCTTGCAATGATTGTGTTTTCATGTTTTCAGCGTGTCCCCAGTTTAATGAACAAACACTGTGGGAGGTTAGAAGTACAGTCTATAGGGTATACTGCAACTGGGTACATTATATTACATGACTACACAACAAAAATATCTCCTGTGTGTGTGTGTGTGCCTGATCTGCTCACCTGGTGAGCCTTTCACTAGCGTTCCCACTCGTCCCCCACGTCCGTCTGAAGCGTTGGAGCTGGTGTGCGTGACCCGGCTGTGCTCCTTCAGCGATCCAGACGAGCGCTGGTACCAGCACCGCAGCTCCTCTGAGACCGCTGCCCGCCCCCCTCCTCCTCCTCCACCCTCCCTGCCCAGAGACGGAGTCCTCACAATCTGCGAACGAGAGGGCGTCAACCTCCCGCTGACCCCGCCCACTTCCC
>JAZGTJ010012644.1:0-15692 GCA_036877575.1 Botia almorhae
AAATTTGTGTCCCTTATTTTGTTACAAAGTTTTGTAAAAGGTTACTCTCAAGGCCACAGTATATTGTGAATATAGTCATGGCTGTCTTTCAATATGTCCTCCAAAGCGCTTTAATCCCCATTTTCAAATGACATGTTCTCTCAAGTATATAAACTTTCCATCTGCAAATTTCAAAATCCCTGGTAGCCCATCGGGCAGGCACTCTTCAGATTATGGTAGCCCGAAATTAATTTAATTAGCCCAAATAAAAAATAAAATTTGTTTATAAATGTAGAATACTGTAAAGGAGACAAAACATAAATCAAAAACAGCAATCGTATAAAATAATCAAATTACAATCATCAATACAAATATTTGGTGAACTGAAATTTTTATGAACTTGTAAAAACAGTATAAAACACAATTCAGTCTGTCAGATTTTAAATCTGAAGTATCAACTGAAGTCACAGATAATGCCATATAAATATAAACAATAAAAATGCCACTTGACGTTGAGGGCATATCATCAGCTTTCTTCATCTGTGCATCGTCTCCACTTCAGAAATAAAATAGCTGCGTAAATCCATGCGTATCTTATTTTTCCACACACACAACTATCAGCGATTTTCTCTCCACTGTGCATGCGCACTCTATCACGTTTATTCTTGCTGCAGGAGATTTCACTTGTCACGTGAGGAGAGTAATGACTGACAGGACGAGTGTCACTGTTGCACAATTTACAGCGCTATCGTAAATCGAAAGTGAAAGTTGAAAGCGAGTGTGCATTCAAACGCGATTTCAATACCCCACATATTGATGGGCTCCCTGATGCCCAAAAATGACATACAACATAATTACCCAACCAAATTTGTGATGGAATGCAAAAGCATTGCAATATAGGTTTTCTCCTTATAAGACAGCCTGATGGGCAGAGCATAAAAACATTTTGGTAGCCCGACTGGATGACACAATAACCCCAGGACATCAGGCTTGCGAGCCTTGATCTGGCAAATTTCTGCCATAGATTCACATTGGCAATAATTTTCTAGTTGCTCAGTAAGTGCATGTCATGTTACCTTACGTGTCAGTTGTCGTTTTCCAAACAGTTAATCATAAGCCTAATTTAAATGGAAGAAATCACATTTGTCTTTACCTTATTGAGGGGAACACAGGCCTCCCAGGCTGCAAGGTGAGTTTTAGTGAATTATGTGCTTAATGTGCTGTGTTTGAGCCTTCATTGGACACTGGGCCACCAGTCCTTCTGTTTCTCTTCTGACACTGAAGGCAGATGCATAGCTGTATCATGTTATTGCAAATTGATGTAAATAAGAGGAAAATAAAGTCAAAATATTTTGTTTAGCAATGATATGCAGTTTAGTGTAAATAGAGACTTTTATAGATATATTTTCTGCATATATAGATTCAATTTTCTGCCTATTTTGTGTTCACATTTTGTGAAATCTGAGCTTACAGTTGACTGGTCAGTTGTTATGGAACAGTCTGTGGTGATGTAGGCGTCCTTGAGCTGCCGCAGTGTGACGTGGTGTTGGTCGCTTCTAGTGTTGGCATAATGCAAACAATAAGCTGAATAACCCAAGATTTTGAAATTCATGAGCAGTGTTCCCTTTGTCCCATTCCGAATACAAATTAAATGACAGTTTACTGCTTAAGGGTGATTATGTGTTAACACAACGATGACCTTGAGCTTATTTTTCTGCGTATTAAAAAAAGAACAATTTCTCCTTTTGTGTCATTCTACAATTGCATTGTCACCTGTACTTTTAAATGATAGTAACCCCTTATTATGGTATGCAAACCCGGCAACAGTTTGAAAAAGACTTACAAGAATTGCTTTAGATGCATGCTGAATGCATGATGAATTTTTTTCTTTGGGCAAACGGAGCGAATCATACAGTGCTCTTCAATCACAAAACATGGTTGCTTTAGAAATGTTTGAAATGATTTTATGCACTAGGTACAGGAATGGTCTGCAGTTGCGACTGGAAAATCTAGATGTTGGACTTAATGTAGCAGTCTAGGAGAGGTGGTCCTGGGAATTTGCTTTACACTCTCTCTGAAATGTCTGGTAATTGCATTTAATAAATATCCAGAGGAGCCGAATAAATTGTTTTCCAGCAGATAAATGAGGTTAGGCCAAGATTAATTGCCACTGAACCCCCCAAAACAAATATTTCAATTAGTTTGACCCAAACACAAATGATGCTACATGCCTTAAAAAAGCACCAAGAGCCAGGTTGATTTATCTGTTAGTTTAAATTCGTTTTTCTTTGCACTCTTTTTCTGTGACTCTTTGTAGAAGCATTTTCCCACAAATTATATCTTTGAGTTCTTTAAGTTGATGTGTTAATGTTTGTAATTGTGTGTTTTAGATGTAAACATTGAAGTAGCTAGCAAAAAATAACAACCCGAATAACGTTTTCTTATTCAGTCATGCATTTTACTGGATCTTGCAGTGTAAGACAAAGCTGTTTATGCTGTGCGCAAACAGCAAGACTTTGAATGGCGCGTAAACAGAAATCAATGGCTTGCTCAGGCATCAAAAGCTAGCTGGCTCTTTTAGTTTAGTTTTGATCAGTGAATGTTGGCAGTTACAGCGTGATGGCACTTATTGTTTTCTTTTCGCAAGAAAAAACAATGCAGACAAGTTTGCCAGCTTATTTCGGTCAAATCCACCAAAATGGAAATGTTATTTCCTAAGGCAGGAATGATACTGACCAGGGGCTGGTAAACACCACTGTCACAGATAATAGAGTTTGTCCACATTCACTTTATAGTGATGTAGCATTTGTGGCTCTGAACTGGTTTACTCAAGGGCACAGTTGCTCTCATACGTGATACAAACACATTTCTTCCTAACATATTGTCAAGATCCAGAAAGAAATGGCTTTTACTGTCTCACTGGCTTTAGTTTCTCAACTGTGGCTTTTTAAGAGTCTCTTGGAAGACTGTTGTGTTGTTTCCTGGCATGCTCTTACATGTCTGTTAGCTTGTCTTGTATGTAAGAGTTCCTGTTGATCTCTCCATTAGAATAAAACATTTTATAAGCTGCTTGTTTTATGAGACATTTAATGCCATCGACTTTGTAGCGTTGTTTTGCATATCTAATATTAAACGTTAATAGTCTGTGCTGGTACTTGTGTGTCTTGAACACATTACAGGTGTTGCAATGATGTGTGGCTTGTTTTCAAGATGGACCATTATATATTGGGTTCAGCTCAAGGTCTGTGTCATTACCAAATGCTTACAACATCACTGAAGTGCGCTTTATCTGAAATGAGCCATGCTTTGAAATTAGCGCCGAGTCGTAAACGTGACCTACGGCTTCCATGTGCAGCTAAATCTGATTGTCTTGTGGGTGCTGTGTTGTTTATCACTATCTAACAGTTTTATTGGTTTTGTGAGGTACTCCAGTTTTCTGGGTGTGTGATCATGCCAGATTAACCAGTGGGATAGTTTTACTAAAATATTAAAAACCAATTTGCAATTTTTCTCTTTTCAGTTGTCATTGAAATTGTCATGGAAAATCGACTCCTTACTATAATGATGAATTTTTAGTGAATTGAATAGTTCCCTTAGTTTAAAACCATACGAGAATTTTTTCCCCCAGTTTTGGCCCAAATGGTCTCTAAGCAACAGTCATAAATATTAATGAATGAAAAATTGAAAGGACAGAAGGTGAACATTTAAGAAATTAATTTCACCTTGCGCAGCAGAACTTTATCTGTGTAAGACATTTAATAATGATTGAAGCATTTTAAGTCATGCTCGTGTCTTTCTCAGTCGTGTGGGATTTGCTAAACGCTCTTGAGAAGGGGCAGCAGTGGCATAGGCATGCTCTGATAGTTTGACGTATGAGCTTTAATTCAAAGTGGCCAGGGGACATTCTCTAGGTAATTAAAGTGCATAGAGGCTAGTGTAAATTTGTGTTGAACATCCTTAATAAATCAAAATTGTGATCTTGTCACCTTTTCCTGTTAAGGTGGCTTTTCATTTTTATGAATTTCCACAGCAGATTGTGCCAAGCATTGTTATTCAGACCCTTGAGGTTCAATAACCTGCCTCGGAATCTGCCCTTCAGCCTAATGTTGACAGTGTAAAGACGGATAGTATGCTATGTTTATTAACGGCTTTGTACAATTTGCCAGCAGCGACTGGATGTCACAACTGATTGCTCTGTGAAGACAGATTAAAGCTGCCAAGCCTGGCATGATCCTCAATCCAGAGGCTGGTAACTAGATGGAGAACTGGAGTCTAGCCTTTGCTTTTATGAGGAGAAAGGGACCATCATGTGTCTCCTCTGGGGCCTGTTGCAGGTGTCTTCATGAGAGCAGTAATCCTTTGGTGTTCAGCGGCCATATGTGAATACTGCATCTTGTCTGTGAAAGGTAGAGGTGTGAAATGAAAAGGTCAAGCTCGTGTGCATAATGTACCAGACTGTTTCTGCTAACACAAGTTGTTTCTAAATTTGGCATCTAGATATGATCGACTTCAAGAACAAGTTACTCTTAAGTTTTTTTTAATAGGGCAGACTAAGCCTAGTTATCAAATTTTTTTACTCCAGTGAACAGATCTTTTAATTGATTTTCAAGTCAGTATCTGTATAACCACATATACACGTATAGTTATGCAAATCCAATATAGATACCGAAGATATTGAACACTTCAGTTTTACTTAAAATTTACTTAAAGTTAGCAAAATGTCTCAAGTTGACTATCAAAATAAAGTGTAACCATAACCCTTTCCCTGATTCTGTGTTGGTTTAATTTTTGTTTGCATGTTTTATTATAGCTGTGTCTTTCTCCTGCAGAACAAATGTAGATTATTAAAAGAATGCACAAGAACTTTTGTGCTATAAAAGTCAATGGGGCTCAACTTTCATTATATGGAGAAATCATTTATGGTAGAAAAGAATGTTTTGGCACCTTCCCTGCTTGTACATCATCTTGTTATGGGTTTGTGGCTGAGCTTAATTGATTTTGTCTGGTCCTGTCCAAGAAGTGCTTTTGTGTCCGGAAAGCATCCATGTAAAGCAGTGTAAACATAAAGCAGAAATTATTTGGTGATGAGCATCCGGATCGATGAATCTATTCCAGTAAGCGTTTTCAAAATTAATTGGTAGCTCATAGTAAATGCTTTAAACATGTGCAGCTCTCCTTGAACCCTGTCAGTAGGTTTCCAATAGCTGCTTTCTCTTGCCTGCCTGCCATTGGGGTTTAATTGCATCAAACCCATGTACTATTGTTTAATAAAAAAAACATTCCACCATGTTCCATTAGAAGGTGATATTTGGATATAGTAGTACTAGTGGAAATGGAATACATTTACAGCATGTGGCATGTCTTCCTTCCAAGGTTCCTTCCTTTCAAGGTTCCTTAAACTGCCCTTCGATAGATCTGATGGCTTTTCAGGTGCGCCTCTCTAGGAGGCCAGAGGTCCCTTATATCAAACACGCTTATGGACTTGCGACTGTATTCACCGAGTCAATGATGAGTGTGATCCAGATTGTTCACCTGTAGCACTGAGGGATAATAGGCAAACATGATGGAATCTATACAGGAGTAATTATAATGGACTTGTGTCACATTTGATTATGGAGACCATGTGGGTGGCAACATGCGCCCCACTGTGTTGTGTCCTTGTGAAGTTCTGTTCTCAGCCTAACCTGATAATGTAATTGCCAGAGCTTATTATCAAACCACTATTGCTGATGGTCTCTGTTTGGTGGAAAACAGGAAGACTTTTTCTGCTCTGTTGTGTAATGGCTTTTGAAGGTCTACTGTATTTACCATGAAGGTCACCTCTGCAGAAAGAGCTTGTTTTTAGTGATCTTTTCTTAACCTGCTGTATTGAATTGGCTTTGGCTGGGTAAATTACCTCTATGTACCTTTTATCTCTTATTGATCCCTTCCGATGCTCAACTGTATCAGAAATCTTCATGAATAAAGCTACAAAAAGTTACTTGTGGTCAGAACAAGGATAATGAATGTCTTTGTTCGTCCCACATCCTAGATGGTAATGAACACGAATTCAGTTTGGCTGAACACTGTTTCCTTGGAAACCATGTGAACGATAAATGGAGCATTTTGTCATTTAAATCCTGTGCATCCACATCTAACGGTGGTCATCAGTAAAACAGATTTCTTTGCTGTTTTTACTTCTGCATTCTGGCGCTTCTGAAACCGGTGGATTTAAGTGCTGCTTGAATATGTTAATCTTTTGCTTAACTTTTTCTGTGCTAGTTGCCTATGTATTACACAATAAATATTATGAACATTAGTTGTAAAGAGTAACAGGGTTTTTAAATGTTTTTAAGCATCACTTAACTAACAGTTAACCAACACAGCAGCTTCTATCTCTTCTGCAATGATAGAAAAAGCATTTTAAACCAAATAGGGAGCTAATGTACCATAACACAGCAAAGACACACAGTACAGTTACATTGTGCTTAGATGTGCACTGAGAAAACAATTAGTGTCAGCTAAAAAAACTGCATGTGAATGCATCCTTATTTATTTTTTGCCTTCGCAAAATAGGGCTTGTGTGCTTGACTTCATGCGCAGCTAGTAATTAGCACTAGAACATTTAACATTGTCCAAGGTTATAAGTGCTTTAGCTGAATTGAACCAAAAAATAATGCTTTCATACTTTGTGGTAGCTGCTTCATTGAGCTGCATTGCTCCCGTTGCTGTCGTTTCTTTTTTGTTGAGTGCTTTGATCAGAGAGTGGATGAGGGATGACTACCCTTGGTGCCTAATGGAGCTTCGGCCCTTTGCTTTAATATGGTTCATTTCGAGAGACTTGTTTTGAAAAGAGGTGTCTATTCATTCTCTGTGGTCCCTGAGAGCCCAAGCTCTGAGTTACTCCTCGAAGGAAATGATACCCATGAGAAAAAATAGACCTTTTCTCCGTTCACTGAAAACAGAGCCATCAAATTTAGAGTGTGCGTGGTCGTACAATAAGTAATCCTCTGAAGTGTTAGCCTCTTTCTATCTGGTCTCAAATTTGTCTGTCTTTTGTGTGTGTTCAGTGACTTTCTGCATAGTTTTAAATGAACCTTCATAACTGGGTACATGCTGTATGGCTCACGCGAAATGTAGACACAGAAAATATCTTCTCACTTACTTGCGCTCATCTTCGTGCACTTAAACCCCAAGTTAAATCACTTCTGTTTTCATTTCCTCAGAAAAAGACAGACCTCTGCCATGGAGGGCTGCAACCAAATTAAAAAGTGACCTTTGGAGTTAATAGCTTTCTTTTTGCAGTGAGCGAAAAGCCTTAGAAAGCTACTGCGTCTAAAGCCTCTGTAGTCGCAAAGCTTCTTCCCTTACAGACTCGCTCTGGCCAAGAAATGGCTGCCCTCTATAAATCATGTTGAGCTTTAGCCATTCTGCCTTCCCTCCCCTACAATCCTCCTTTCTCCCTGGAGAAAAGTCTATAGGCATTCGTGAACCAGTGGTCAACAGCTGAATGGAGGGAGTGATGTGCTGTGGGAATCGACCAAACACAGCTCTTCTTCACCTTACGTCTACAGTAAAATCATTATGAAACCATTGCAATGTCTAGGTTACAAGAGTTTGTGACTGCAACATATTTGCAATAGCAGATTTAAAGCTTTGTGCAAAATCTTTAAATACTGAAGCAGCATTTGTGGATGGCAATATCTTTGTTGTTGAAGCACCTGGATAATTAAGTGTATTTATAGAAAAGACGTTTAAAATGGCCACACAAAAGCAGCCATTCACACTGTCTGATATATTAGTCTCTCAAGGTTAGGCATATAGTAGCAGTCTGAGTGTTATTTATGTTATTTATGTCTTGTACATTCTGCACTGGAATTTGTTTTTCCTGCAGGTTGCCCTGCAGTACTTAGCTGTACAAGCACGTAGCTGTTATGTTGTGGCATATGCTTTCTGCCACCCTCACACTTCTGTAGTTCAGTGAGTAAATTAAAGTATTCCATTCATATATCTGTGAATTCCACCCCCCAGTTACATATTTTAATGTAAACCAAAAAAATTTAGACACTTGATGTGTGTGCTAGTTCTAAGCATTTGTTTTGCGACAAAGAACTGAATGTTTCCATATCATAAATCTTGCTATTTCTAGAAAAGGCACATTGTACCAAATTATTCTCTCAGAATAATGCTTGTATAAAAATCACTAATGTGGATTCAGAGTGACTAACTTGCCTTTCATTTATTTTTGGAAAAGTATTTCGAGAGTGTCTGAGGCCTCCAAAATTTCCCACTTGTGCTGTCGTGCATCAGCACCGCTTTACGTTCTCCGCTCGCTAAAAATGAACATCTCTGAGGAATGGAGATGGAAGAACCTGTCCAGACATAGATATTTATATACGTAGACAGCCGTTGGGTACATAATGTGAGAGAAATCATGGCTATGTAATTCTCCAGCAAAATTTCAAGAGTGCCACCCTCAACCAACCTCACCGGGCAGGTAGATTACCTAAATCCAGAGTCAATGGGCTAGATAATCATTTTCAACTAGTGTCAATCATTTAGTGTTTATACAAGCGTTTTTTAAGTTGATTTGAATGCTATTCTGCCCTGGGCTAAAGTGTCTTCTCTGCTATGTTGTTGCATTTGATGCCAGTTATTCAGGCAGGTTGTTATCTCTGTTTAGAAGGGCAGGTGAGTGCCGGGTTATGATAATGTTAATGATATCGGAAGCCGTTTCCTTCAGAAGGGCACCTTGCCTGAAGCCCAAATACCTTGAGTGCACAATTCTTAAGAGCCTTTCAGCCATCTGTATTCAGCACGATTGATTCATGCTAACCTTTTTACAAGTGTATGTTTTGGAAGTAGTTTGGAGGTGCAGTAAAGCCACCAGTATTTACTTGACAGTAAAGCTAATGAGCATATTAGACCAAAACATTTATAAATTGTAACATTTTTATTTAAAAATATACGTCTTAAGGAAAAAAGTTCTTTTTAGCTGGCCACATCTTTACCCACTATACAGATATGAAATAGTACATATTACAATACAAAAGGAAAAAGCAGGGTTTGGGGAGAGGGGGGCGAGAAGCATTCATTTCTGCACAAAGAAGTTTTATGTTGTGATCTGAAAGGGGCTGATTTGGCCAAAGTGAGCAGCGAGTGTCAAGATGAAAAAACATTTTACAGGAGTGCAAATGAATCTGCAACGTAATGGTTTTGTGATCAATTCATAAACTGATAGTTTAAACAGTGAGATGGCAACATTTGCCATTATATCATTACAAAGTAGTTTTTCCCACCAAGTACGTCTAAACTATCAGACCAGTATTTAATTCTTTTTTTTTATCTGTTTTTGGGATGTATGCATGGAAAGTAAATTATTTCCTAAAAGATGCAAGGTGAATTAAAGGAAAGCCGAAAGTAAATGCTGGCTTCACTTAATCTAATTCAAAACAACAACAAAACCAGACGGATGTTCTTGGCTCAGTAAATGTTGTTTCTCTTGTTTTAGCAAGTTGTTTGGATTGTAGATTCCTAGTTACACCTCTAGATTCACAGACATGATTGGCTACATTCCTTTGGTAATTTATCTTGACCAACAGTAATTGCTGTCTTCTGTATGGTATTTTAAAAACCAAGAATTAAAATACTAAAAATGCTAAACAGTTGTTGTTTTTTTCAATGGTGTTTTCTAGCACCCCCTAGAGGACATCTTGCACTTAACTGGTCTCTGCAGGTATGTCTAATCGCTCTTGGATGTTACTCATGTCCTATGCTGTATTTGTCAAGGGCTATCATAAGGTACACAAAAAAAGCTTTGATATAGTTGCCAATTATTCTTCTGAATTGAAGCATGCCACCAAAAACCTCTGCCAGGATGTGACTTCATGATGTTATTTATTTTTAGCTGTTTTCCCTTAAGCTACAACTTGATGAATAATTATTTTCTGCAGCAAAGGCAAAATGCCTTACTGCGGTTCAGCAACGACAGGGTTTCAAGCTTTGAGATCTTGTCTAGGGTATTCTCAGTCACTTTGTTGTCATGAGGTTCCCTTTTCTTCAAATAATTTTCGGGCCCTAGTGCAGCCATGATACATGACATCTAAGATCGTTCACTTCAATTAGATGTTGACTGGTATTTGTCTGCCCCCACCCCACGCATCACTTCCCCCAACTCCTGATTGCAACACAAAGAGCTACTGCAGCAGCAGCTTTAGTTTGATGCTAATGTCTGTCGTCTCAGCGCTGCATACAAATGTCTTCTGACCAAGCTGTGTCTCCTGCATGCTCTTCTGAGACATGCACTGCCTTTCTCTCTGTTCACATTCTTGTCTTTGCTATTATCCTCACCCTCTCAGTTTTTCTCACACAGACAAAAGAGGCTTTTTTGACGTTACGGACCGATGGGATCGCGGCTATAAAGTAATAGAACTGTCTTGTTTTCATGAAAGAATCAGGCAGTGAGTTTTCTCTCCTTGGAAGTTCTACATCTGTACTGGCCGAGAATCTGAGTCTTGCTGGGCCAGAGGTTTGGGTGACAGAATATTAGATTTGTTTTTCCCAGGCTTAATTGCCTCAATGTTGAAACTGTCAGGTGCGATTATGCTCTTTGCCGCATTCAAGCAGTGCAATGCTGAGCGAATACATTTATTTTTAGGAGACAATTGCCTGTGTCCCTTTTTTTACATGCTATGTTTCGCTCTTTATTTCCCTTCCCTGCAATGTTCTGTTCTTGCTGGTGTTGTGGTAGTCATGTAGCAAACATTAATGGTCATTTAAAGTGTGATGCAGTGATCTAAGCAGCATTGTTCAATCACAGTGAGGATGTCAACATTGTCAACATAAGCCATCGTATGCAAGTATATATGCCCAATGATAAATGAACAGTTATCTCTTTAACATTGAATAATTTCCTGCTGAAGTCATAGTAGAGGGATTCGGATGTTTCCTCAGAAGCCATATTGAACATTAACCTTTTCACACAAAGTGCTAGGTTTTCAGATTTAGAGGAAGTGGACAGAGTTTATTGAATTTAACCAAATGCAGAAATGGGAAGGCTAAAAGGCGTTTCCATTAGTTCAAAGTTAAACCTTGATCAGAGTGAAACCATCTTTTCTGCCACACAAGGAAGCCAAGTAATGCGAGTGGTCTGATTTTCCTGTTCAAATCTATTTCATTTTGTGGCACAATTTGTAACAGTACTTGTTCTCAGTTTAAAAAAGGCTAGTTAAAAATATGGTTTTTATCTGTTGGATTTATAATTTGTCCTTTCCCAAAAAGTGAGTTTGAGTGGGATCTATAGTGTTGGCTAACACTGTAAAAATCTTTTATTCAATTTAAATTCGCACTTCTCGGCATATGTAACACTATTTTTCATTGAATAAAATTGACCATTTATCTGAAGAAGTTTATAAACTTCTGAAGCTCAGAGTTCCAGGTTTGGCTATAGATTTTCTCATCATCTCTGTGCTGCAGAATACATAGTACACAAACTAGTGATGCTGTGACATCTCTCATCCAGCTTTCCTCTGCTGAGATTGATTGCCCCAGCTAGATATGAACCTTACATTTGTATTACAAAAATAAAATTGTGAATTTCTCTATATTTCCTCGTTCTCAGTCATTCCAGTCATCTCAAGCTTTCATGGATTTCAAAGCTAACAATTTCAAAGAAATATGTTTGTTCATACAAACTGAAAAGAAAATAAAGTCCAGCAAACCCTGTTTCTTTTGAAATGGACAAATGGTAAACCCATAAACTGCAGGAATAAATAAAGTTTATACTTCACACTCTTTGTAAGGCAGCTGCTGACATTTGCACTGCCCGTAGCCATTGATGATCACGAGAGCACCCTCCTCGTGACTGGGATCGTACTCATTATATGGCACCTGTGTAGCCAGGTCTGCCATTGGCTGTCTCTGCTGGGTCCTCATCTGTCGCCGGTTCTGAATGGCCGAGCAGTGGCGAATCCGCCTCAGAGTGGGAGGGCAGCATTTTCGAGATATATACACTACAAAAATTATGAGAAAGAAGGAAAACAACAGAGCCATAGTGCCAATAATGACCCTCTGGGTCAGCACTGTRTTGTCTATTGCAGAGTAGTCCTCTGTCACGTCTGCCCCCTCCACTGTTACTGTAGTACCCAGGGCAGTGCTTGGCGGTTGGGTGGTGGTTGTAGTAGTAGTAACAATCGTAAAGCTTTCAAAATCCTCTGCATAGAAGTCTTGCGTAGGCGTCTGCATATTTCCGTACAGGGAGCTTGTGATCTCGGGGAACATGGCCTCCATGGTTGTACTGGTCAGTACGACAGGTGCTGAGAAATTTTGGCAAAGTTGAAATCCGTAAACAGCATCCAGTATTTCCTCACCCTGTGCGTACTCGGGGCTGTAGCAGAGGATAGAATGCTCCCATCGACCCTTAAAGGTACTTAGCCAAGTGGCCAAATTGCAGATCCTTTTGGTACATTCCCACAGGTTGCTGGAAAGCCCAATAGAGTTTAGGGACTTCCACATATCCAAGGTTTGGGAATCAAGGCTGGTCAGTTTGTTGTTATCCAGCAGCAGGATCTTGAGGTTGGGTAAAGTCTCAAACACATCAGGGGTGAGTACTCTTATTTCATTCCCAGTTAGATCCAGTTTCTCCAGTGTTGTCCATCTCCATTCCATGTTGGACGTCAAATTGTTGATCTTGTTCCACTGTAGATAAAGGAACTGGAGGGCAACCAGTCGGGGAAAGTGTGCCAAGTTGATCTTGGTCAAGTGATTGTGTTCCAGATGGAGCTCCCGCAATTTAATTAACCCAGCAAAGCCGTTCCGGGCCAGGCTACGAAGCCGGTTGTTGCTCAGGCCAAGGTATTCCAGGCTCCGGCAATCCCAGAATGCCCGAACAGGCGTCGTGCGCAGAGAATTAGATCGTAGGTGAAGGATCTGGAGCTTCCGAAGCCCATGAAAAAGCTCTGGCTCCAAAGCTGTCATCTGGTTAAAGGAGAGATCCAAAATTTGCAGGTTGATGAGGTGGATGAAGGTTGTGTTTGGCAACTTGGTGATGCGGTTAGAGCTCAGGTTAAGGTCCTTTAGCTTGTATAGCCCCTGGAAGGCATCCTCATGCACATTGGTTATTTGGTTGTGATCCAAGTGGAGCCAGGTGAGCTGAGTAAAACCAAAGAACTGGTCTGGGCTAAGCTCACTGATGCTATTGTGTCTGAGCGAAAGTCCAAGGGACCCTTTATCCACACCGTCTGGAGGTGCCAGGAGCCCCTGCGTGTCGCAGTAAAACTGCAGGTCTTCACATCGGCATTTCTGGGGGCAGGTTGTGCATGACACAGGAGGGAGGCACAGTAGCATGCTGATTACACAAAGTGCCGCTGGTGCTCGTCCCACCAATGGCCACCTTGAATGGAAACCTGGGTGGGTTTAAAGATAAGAAAATAAACCGGGGGAGGGAAATCTAATCTCTGCAGTACACACAAACATTTTCACTATGGTGCGCTTTTTCTATTTGTCAATATAATCAGCGCAAGTAGCTTGTTAAACTATGTATTTTGTTAGGAAAAAAATATGTATTTACATTTAAAGGGATTTTTTTAGACTGATTTAACTGTTTGTGTGAATTGCAGTGATACTTCAGAAAAATTATCCTTATACATTTTAATGGAGAAATTATCCATCAATATGTTGACTGCAAGATTACTAAAACATTTCTATATTTTTAGTCTTTTGTTTTAATTCTTCACCTTTTCATTTTTCAGCCCCTGTAATGCAGTTTTTCCCTTTCCAGTTTGCCTTAATTTTCCATCTCGGCAGTTAAATTTCTGGCTTGTAAGTCACCTTTTTCCTCTGCTGCTAAAGCCTGCTTTTTTTACAACTTCGTATGAACCAGTATTTTAAGTATATAGATGTTTCTAGAGACCCTGCCAGCTACTGTCCCCCTTCTATTCATTAGACAGCCTATTTACTACATTGCCTATTCAGGTCCAGACTCTGTGATTAAAAGGGCTAACTTACCCATTCTTTTGTGTACATCGGAGGCTGCATTCAACTGTCTTTTTCCGCAGACTTTTGGAGCAGCCAGATGGAAGAGAAATCCAAAGGGGAAAAAACCTTTTGAGTAAATACAAAAGGAATCGGGCTCTTGAGAAATAAAGCAGTGTCAAGCCCCCCCAGTTTAACCAAATTCAGGAATTCCATGTCCTGGGATGCAGTTTTTTTTCCTTTCTGCTATTCAATTCCCAGATTAAGAGACTAGCATTATTTGCCTTCCAAGAATCCTTAATTTTGAAGTTGACGATTTGCATCCAAAGCGACACTGCTGAGCAGATCCTTCGTCCCTTAGCTGCCTCTTTGCTTGTCCACTGCAATGATGTCAGCTCAATTGGTTAATTGAAGATCACGCATTCCTCTTTCACTGCTTAACGTCCTTCATCCCTAACTTGTTGATGGCAGGCAGAGGCTGCACTTGCGACGGCAGTTCCGTGGGGGTCTGCTGTGATGTGCCGAGTTCTCGGCTCCGAGGAGGAGAGAGGCAGTGAGGGGAAAAGGAGCGGAGGAGAGGAGCTAGGATGGTATTCTGTGCTTTTGTTGCAGCCACTCACTGCTACAGAGTGGTGGCAGGCTGGCGTCGATCATCATTGCAGTTTCTCTCTCTCCCTCTCTCTCTGCCCCTCTCTCTCTTGCACGCGTTGGTTCATTCCCTGGCTCGCTCGCTTTCTACCTCACACACTTGCACAGCGCATTTGCGTTTGATTCAACAAACCCTCCCCCTCCTTTACTTTTTGCCTCTGATTCGTCACAGTCTGAATATTGATAACTGCAACGTGTTGCGGCACTGCACAGTCGAAATTAACAATCTCTGTAAATGTCCGTCTACATCCTGTCTGGTCAGATTGTGTCTCGTTTATACATAATGTTAATGTTGGAGTGCTGGAGAATTCTCTGGTAGAATTTCTTATCTGTTGTCAGCTGTTGCTTTATTTTTGTGATGAAGCTTGAATCTGCATGACTCTGTGATCATCTGTAGCGGTAAATTAAAACTCATTTATTGGCTGACAATTACAGTGTTTATATGGACAAGGTTTTAACTGAGTGTTTTTGATTCATTTTAATTTGGCACAGGCTGCAGATGCTTAATCTTATATACGATGACTTGTAATTAGATGGCCTCTTCCCTTTTCCAAAACGAAACGCGGCAAGCGAACCAGCGTCATCGAGACCGTTTATACTCCTGTGGATCTGTGGTGGCGGGGAGTAGACTGAATGCCGGGCTTAATAGAGCATTCACACTGCATAACCCCACAGGAGATCTCACTAAACATAAGACACAACTTAGCTGTTGTCTGCATTTTTATCTGGTATTCTGTCATATGGCTGTTGATTTTGTAGTTTTGAGTTTGGCAAACTCAAACCAATATGTCTTGTTAATTATAACAGAGCCTGATGTGTTGACCAAAAGCCCTTTTACCCTGTTATTTTTAGGTATGGGTTTATGATAGTTGACTAGTTGTCCAGCAACTGAATAGTTGATTTGGACAGTTTATCTCTTTTTATTTATTGTCTGCAGTGCGTTAAATAGGATTATTCTAGAGGCAGCATTTCTCAGAGAGAAAGTACTGCATTTGCAACAGTTATCTGCCTTCAACAATACATTTCAAAACAATAACTGACATCAAAATGTGTGCTATGAGCAATATTTCCATTGTGTATAATCCATTTTTTTTGTGTGGACTTTGATAGTTTAA
>JAZGTJ010012645.1:0-15691 GCA_036877575.1 Botia almorhae
GACTTACAAATGAGGACAAGGAAGCAACTTCAACTACAAAGATAACAACATAAAAGTTTGGTCTTAAAAGCATCTAAGAATATATCCCATGAAATCAACCCAAGCATTTAACTGTATTTTCACTTTTAACTGTTAAAACTTTATGCTTTGTTTTAAACAGTTTAATTTGACTTTGCTGTTATACAGTCATCATTTATTATACTGAGCGTTTTGAGGTTTTCAAACCTGTAACGTTTGTTTAATGTTTTTACTTTGCTTTTACTTTAACAGCCTCTTTTAATTTGCAGGCTGAACAGAGGCTAAACTAAATGTAAAGACTGTGTGAGAAACTCCAGTTACAGTTTAACTGTCTGTTATGACCAGAGCTGTGAGTTCAGTCCGATCTCTTCATGATGTTGAAATATGACAGATGTCTCATTAACAAACAAAACAATGATTCCTTGTGTTTATTTTTATTTGTAATAGTTTGTTTGGTCTTCAAAGTGTCACATGATCAACGCTAAAAATGACTCCATGCAGGAAATTAAATATGTAGGTTGTTTTTGTGTATGATTGCTAGGCAGTACATTCTTTGCAAATGCATCATACAATACAGGATAGTAATTCATTACAGATAGAAAACAGGATACATAGGTGCAATATTGTGCGTAAATGCTGCATCGCTGCAAGGGATGACAAATTATTGTGACTACTGCTCAAAAAATACACCTCAATAATGCTACAGTGTTGCATTGCTACTTTAGGCATTTCCTTAAATGCATGCAAAATGCAAGCATGCTCACCTCTGCATTTCGCTGCATTGCATTCGACATATATGCGTAACATGTGCTAGTTTGGCTCAGCAGCTTGATTCCTAACATGATTATAATGCAAAGTTTGACAGTAACACACACACTGGCAGGCACGTGGTGTTTGTTATTATTGTAACTTATTTCTGTAACAAGGTAATGATCACTCCATCATCTCTGCCCTGCCACAGCATCTCGCCTTCAAAGTGCACCAGCCCCTGCCTGCGCGCACGCAGCAGAATCCCCACCAGTTTATCCGAGATGGTAACGTAGTGTTCAAAAAGCGCACCGAACTGCACAGCAGGCCTGCCGTCCTCTCCGTCCACCCCGATGTCTCTGATCACCTGGCAAAGTTGAATGACCTCTCTGCCGATGTGAGAGTGCGCGTCCTTTCCTCTCTGCTCTGTTTTGGATCCTCCTAACGGCCTGCCGTAACCCTCCTGCCCTCGCTGGATCTGAGGAGGCATCACCCTGCCGTTGCTGAACCGGTTTTGTTTCTGATACTCGCAGTGATCGTTGGACCATTTCTGCCAGTTCTCTGTTAGACCTTTGACAGACACGCTGCAGGTCTCCGCCCCGTCATTACCGCACGGCACAGGTGTGTCTTCCGTCTCCATGGTGAGCTGCGGCTCAGGGCGCAGCTCCCAGGTTTAGCATGCTCACCTGTTTGTACAACACAAGGTTGCATGTCGCCCAGCCTTTAAATAACTTATCGGCTCTAGGAGACTAACAAGTGAGCCTGACCCGATGTTAACAACACTATGTTTTTACGTTTCAGCTACAATTCTGTATCCTGTTTGTTACCTTAATTCAGTGAAGTTCAAAAAAATAATTTAATTAGAAGTTTAAAGAAATGCTCAATTTAATTATAAATGGCCAATACTAAACTTATGCCTCAATACTAAACTTATTCCTCAATACTAAACATATGTATCAATACTAAACTTATGCATCAATACTAAACATAGGCATCAATACTAAACTTATGTATCAGTACTAAACTTAATCAATATTAACTTATGTTCTCGTACCGAGGGGAAATTACAATAACGGTACAAACTACGAGATTACAAAGATCTATACGTTTGTATCTTTTGATCTGATGCAATTGTGTTCTTAAACACATTTTTAAAATACAAACAACTTTATAAACTTTCATTTGACATCTAAACGGTTAGTAAATAAAGTCTTACCCGGCCCGCTCTCAGCTTCTTGTCTTCGTGCAGTAATCTAGATGAATACATTACTAGCTGTGGAGTCTTTCTGAACGTGACAGTGATTGACATAAAACTATCCAATGAGAGCAGAGAATTATGGGGCCGTAACGACATGATGAACCAATTATTGTTAAGATTTTAATCATCATGTAAATAAGATTAAACTCTATTATAGTATCATAGGTGATACTAAACATATTACATTTTAAAAGAACACTATATACTTTAAAGCAGACAGATTAAAGATTAATTCACATTTACAAAACAGACCACACGTGTACGTTTTATTCATAGGTGTAATTTAGTTAAACAGTAAATACAAATAGTAAATAAAATACACGCAGACTGCGGCTACTATTTTATATGAAACTCAGCCAAGTGCCTAAGCCCACAGCAATTAATAGAAACCATTAAACGTGCTATTAAAATGGACTCAAAGTTCTGGCATGGGTTCAGCTTCATCTTAGGTATTAATTATTTTTTAATGTTTTTAATTAAAAGGCATTGCAGCTGTTTCACATTCTTTGTAGCCAGGGAACAAAATCATAACGTGTTCCAAAAGCACACCTAAAAAGGCGGAAAGAATACGCGTAACTGTTAATTGTATTAATAAATGTGTATCTTTTATACCATCCTGTACCATCTACAGATACATCGTACAGATTGTGTACGTTATATAGAAAATAATGAGTATGACCGTATAACAAGCGCTTACGTGTTAGTTTAATCTTACATAAACACTGCTGTGTCGTTTCATATTCAGTTCACACTGGAGTTTGCAAAATTTCAATCTTGTGAATTCTAGTAATTGTATAGTAAAAAATCAAGAGTCAAACATTTTCTTTCACTGATTGACGTAAACATGTCTAAACACGTGCCGGCGAAGTCAACCAATGAGCTCCTTCAACGTCATCACTACGAGTCGGTAAAGATAGGCGCGATAGTTTGAACAAAACAAAGTGACTGGCTGCGAGCTTCACTTTCAGTCGTTAAATCTGTGTGATCCGCTGTAAACATCAGCTTTAACTTTAATCAGATATGTCTAAGAAAGCGTCAAGAGCAACTCTGAAGTCCCACATGAGGAAGAATTCTAATATACGCATAGGAAAGAACGCGGATCTGATGGTGAGTCAATCCTAACAGAACTCCTCCAATGTTTTTACTGCTTTCCTCACAAATATGATGAATAGCGCTTTAGCAATACATTTCTGTGTGTCAGGAAAATGGTATTTGTGAAATAAATATTAATGTTTGTTTTCTGTAGGCTCAGCTGAATCTTCTGGTTGTCCTACATCGCCTGGCGGAGGAGTCCAGAGTCAAAGCTCTTGAGGAGAAAACGGCAACCATTAAAGCACACCACGTCAGAGATGTTGCCAAGGTATCCATGGCAACCATTCCGATCCACAGACTTTGTTGTTGTTGTTATATTACATTATATTATCATTGAATATTATATAATTGGTGTAAAATATCAGTGAACATTCAGACAAAATGATCTTACAGCTTCTTCAGTGTATTCTTGAGTTAATGTGTTTTAGCCTGAAGTCCAGCAGTGACGCTCTCATGTAAGAACAGTGGCGACTTCTGATTGGCTGGATTTGGTGTCAAGTGTATATTGAAATTATATTTCAGTGCAGGGCATCACCTCAGTGAGTCACAGGATGTCACTCTGAGCAGAGATCAGGGGTTGTTGCACAGATGCAGCAGCACAGGAGGGCATGAAAAATGCTCTGCTTGTTTTAAATTAAGAGAGAACTCATGATGACCTGAACGTGTTGGGAGTTACATGCTGTACTGTGAAGCAAGAGTGTGGAGTTACATTAAAGCTTAAAGGCATAAAGAGATTATTTTCACAGCACATCACATTTAAATGTGTCATTTTGAAGATCAGATATGATTTTTAAAAGATACAGTTATTGACAACTATTTGAAAAATAATAGTTTTCCTTCTCTTTGTTGCAGAAACTTTTAAAGAGCATACGTGGATAACATGGACGGCTTCCTATTGCAACACTTTATTTTCTTTTCAATATGTTTGACCCTGCAACTGTATCATAACGCATCATAAGTGTGGGTTTATAGCACAATGCATGCCAGTCTGGAACCAGAAACCATGACTGTATTCTTTTTTTTATATTTTAAGTCAAGTCTCATAACCTCACCATCCATGGCTGTTATTTGGCTGTAATGGACCGTGTCAAGCCCTGAAGTCTAATGCAGTACATGTGATCTTTGTTTCTCAGATGAAATTATTTTTGATTACTTGTAAATAAAGAATTTGTACCACCTGACTGGAGTAACAGACAGTTGAGTAACTGTGTGGCGTTTTTTTCTTCTGTAAAATGAGCTGTTTGGCTGCTAGCGATCAACAGCAGAGGATCTTATCTCTGAAAGGTCACTAGCAGGAAGATTTACTGTGAAGATGTTATCCTGTGTTGACTCCGTATCAAATAAACCTCTTGTAATGATTCAGAATAAAACTCATCTGTTTAAACTACCTGTGAGAAAGAAGTACTGCCAGCTTTGAGGAGCACAGTGCGCATATAGCAAATACATATTTATAAGACTCAATTTCCCCAGTGAACAGCAGAAATATGTATATATTTGTATATCTGTTTGGTAAAATGTTAAATGCTCTCTCTCCTTTGTAAGTCGCTTTGTGTAAGAGCATCTGCTAAATGAATAAATGTAAATGTGTTAATAGGAGAGAAATAAAATCTTTGTAGACTTTGAAATGAGCAGTGTGTGGCAGGCTGCTGACTTATTAAAATCTACACACAGACGTGTCAAAACTGTGTGAATAAGTGTATAAACATAAAGTCTAAATCTGATCTAAGATCTTATGTAAGACAACAATTTTGGGTGTCAGGGAGCAAAGAAAATCCATATTGACTTGCTCGAACGTGGCCACTCCGTCTGGGGTCAGTTTGTGCTTGTCCTCCAATCCAGCAGGTGGGGGTGACGGTGATCATGTGCGTCTCTGATCGCACTGACATTCACACGAACTGGACAGAAGAACTCTGTAATGGAGATGTGATGTTTACTTAGTGCTCTTACTTAGACACAGATAAGTCTGCATTAACAGTGTTTTTATTTTCTAGCCAGGTACATTTAAGTGGTCGTTTTCTAATTTGTTAGTGAGTTGCTTAAAACTTATTTTAATCTAGCATGCCGTTACTTTTATGATCGGATAACGGTGCACATCTCCGCTTTTAACTAGTTGTCCGAGTTTTAATCATAACGATAAGATGTCAGTGACGGGTAAGTTGGACTCTGAATCCAGCTCTGGTTTTCCGAGTCAGTCCACTAATGTGAGTGAAAGACTCCTGACACCAGACGAGAGAGAGAAACTCCAGAAAGATAGAGTCTTGGTGTCAGACTTTAAGCAGAAGAAGCTCGAAACAGATGCTCAGAAAAACTGGGACTTGTTTTATAAAAGAAATACCACGAACTTTTTCAAAGACAGACACTGGACCACCAGAGAGTTTGATGAGCTGAGAAACTACAGAGAGGTAAAAGGACTTGAATAGATTTACTGGAATGACACATCTGTCTTCTGTATGCGTCATCTATATCATTTAATGATCCGTTTAGTCTGGAGGACAGAAACTCGTGTTGCTGGAAGCTGGCTGTGGAGTTGGAAACTGCATTTTCCCACTTTTGGAAGAGGATCTCAATATCTTCATATATGCTTGTGACTTCTCTCCACGGGCTGTAGAATTTGTAAAGGTAAGTGGTAAAATCTTGTTTAATGTCCCTAAAAGCATCTGCTAAATAAACAAACAAACTGTAAAACCCCAGTCAGAAATGCTTAAAAACTGATGTTGTGGTGAATTCATTGGTCCAAATGTTTATTAACTCTTTTGTTTTACTCTGGTTATAATTACACACTGCTGTTGCAGCAACACTCACTGTACTGCCCGCAGCGATGCCTCGCTTTTCAGTGTGACCTGACCGAAGATGATCTGCAGACCTCCATACAGGCAGAGACAGTGGATGTGGTCACGCTTATATTTGTCCTGTCTGCAATACACCCAGATAAGATGCAGAAATCCCTGGAAAATATTTTTAAGGTACCGCTTAAAGATATAACCAGACAAACCTGAAGGAGCCAAATATTGAAGTATCATATTTAACAAACACCTTTTAAGCTCAGTTTTATTAAATACCCAGTGAATGTTATGTGTGATGTTTGAACAGGTCTTGAAACCCGGAGGTATTGTGCTGTTCAGAGATTATGGACTGTATGATCATGCCATGCTGAGATTTAAGTCAGGGAACAAACTGGGTGAGAATTTCTATGTGAGGCAGGACGGGACTCGCTCCTTTTTCTTCTCCAGAGGTGAGTGTGGCATTTGTCTGTGTTCATCAACTGTTTTTGAGTCAGTGCTATTTTTAAATGTTTTATTTACACTTGTTTGCACTTTCTTTCTGTTCCTCTTGTAGAGTTCCTGGGCAGTTTGTTTCAGCAGGCAGGATTTGAGACTCTTGTGAATGAGTATGTGCTCAGAGAAACAGTGAATAAAAAAGAGGGTCTGTGTGTTCCCCGAGTGTTCCTGCAGAGCAAATTCTGCAAACCCACCCCATCACAACCTCCAAGATAAATGACATTATCCTGGAATGTTTTGTTTTAATGTTTTTTACTGTTTCAGAATAAATGTTCAATTTGCAATCGTTTGAAGGATTTATTTACGGTTCTTAATCACAGTGTGCAGTATAATTGTAGAAACGGTATTAAAGAGAACGTGTACTTGTATAATATGCATGTATACTTGTTTGTATACTTTATCGAGTACGCAGGGCGGACACAGTCCCTGGTGGTCTAGTGGTTAGGATTCGGCGCTCTCACCGCCGCGGCCCGGGTTCGATTCCCGGTCAGGGAACACTTGTTTTCTCTTTTTTTACTTTTAAAGTGTAAAAATCAAGCAGTAGTACATCACAATCTGTTTAACTAGTTGTGTGTAGTTTGATCAGAGCAACAAGCAGCGCTGTCAGAGAACTACACTGCATACGACATATTTACACGCTTGTCTTCTAAACGTTTACTATTATTACTAATACTACTAGTACTACTAGTACTAACAGTACTATTACTACGTCGTGTCAGGATTTCACGTCACTAAACGTGGACTTAACGTACATGCATGACATTAGTCTACATTACTGCAGAGCAGCGCGTTCGTGAGTTGTCGTGGCCGAGTGGTTAAGGCGATGGACTAGAAATCCATTGGGGTCTCCCCGCGCAGGTTCGAATCCTGCCGACAACGTCATCGTTTTGTCTTTTGACCACGTGTACACCATAACACACAGCAGACTCCCATTTAGTCGCGTTCATGTTGGTTTTAAAAACCGAACTAAATAGCTAAATAAAACAGGAATAAAACGATCCCCACGTTTCTATAGTGACAGACGCGGCGTCCTCTTCCGGTAGCAGTTTTACGACATTTAGCGACACATGTTTGTGATATGCTAATCATATGAAATAAAAACCTTTACACAATTGGGGTTAGGTGTCTTGCTCAAGGGCACTTCAGTTGCAACGCCCCAGTGCTGGAATCGAACCAGCAACCTTGTAATTACCAGCTCACCTCACTAACCAGCAGGCTACAACTACACCCTCTAACTTTAACACCCTCTAACCTGCGGTCTAAATAAAATCACGTTACCATTATTTTCCTCCACAGAGAACAGAAACACGACTGTTTGTGCTTCAGGTGAGCGTCTACACACAGCTTGAATTTGAGGAAAGCAGGTTTCAGCTGTACATCAGAAGGGGGCAGCATTGTCATTTCAGACTGTCAGATTTGTGACATGTCAGACTGTCACAAATTAGAGCATGGTGAGCAATGATGCAGAGGTTGCAATGTAGAGTAATATCAGAAAAACCCAGTTCTGTATCGTCTGGTCGTAGTATTAGATGAGTATTAGATGCTAATGACGGCTGTTGAGGAACAGAGGACCTTCCACCCACTCGCATGCATAATGTTCTCAGAAACACACATCCAGTGTGCTTACCAAGAGAAACACTGATGCAGGCTTTATATCTGACTTCTAACTGACTGGTAGTTTGTTACAGAGTTTGATTTCACCTCTTTGGTTACTTCACAGCAGCAGAGAATTGACAATAAAGACACAAACAATAAGGGTACAAACTGCACCATGTATCAGATAAAAACAAATACATTGTGTGTTGTGTTCTTGTGCTGTTGAGCAGAAACCTGAGAAAACAACAGCACGTGATTTTAAAAGAAAGGACACAGCTGTCTCCTGCCAGCAGGAGGCGCCTTCCAGCCGTCATTCACATCACATTCAATGTAAAACTGAGCATTAACAGTCCCCAGGAAGTAAAATAGTAAAATAAAGCCCATTACACCTTCTATGTATGTATGTATCTTATACCTGCAGCCTAATTGTCTTCGCGGTCTGGTGAACGTGATCATTTTAAAGGTCCACAGTTGTGGACGTTTGACCGATTAGAAGCACAGAACCGCTGGAGGTTATTAAAAACTGCTCACGTCCAGTTCAATATGACAGGTATTTAGCAACACGTGACCAAAAATACTGCCAGTGATGTCACAGCGGTCGGGCAAAAACATTATGCAACGTGGTTATTTCACCGCTTAACTATCAGCTGGATGTGCTTTCTGTTTCTGACTTCAGCTTTGCTCAGAGAGAGATAATAACAGTAACAGCCTCAAAGCAGATTATCCAAGATTAAGAGTTTAATTCGAGAGCAAATATGCCCTTACCCAGCTAACAATTTTATGTTGTAAGAATGTTTCCATGTTTCCATTATATTTAATGTTATTTTTAACTTGAATTTTTTACCAACATCTATTTTTAGACATTGAATTAACGTTTTTGCTTGGTTATAAGAAAGTTATTTAAATGTTAAACATGTAATGTTTATAAAATGTTTCCATAACTACTTAAGATTAACAGATGACCAAATGTTTCAGAACAAGACTCGAATCAAACCAAAGATTAACATAAACAAACTGAGATGTAATAAACTGATTAGCATTAACGACGTGAGGCATGTTTAAGCGTTTGGTTTTGTTCTGTTGAGGTTCTACATCTGGTATTATAAATACTCTGTTCACGGAACAGGATGAGCAGCTGGTCAAATATTAAGATATTTGAACCAAAGACAAAACACAAGATATTAAGCAATGCATATATTTTCCTCAAAATTAGTATCTAACAACATGAGGATTACATTCAGTTCTCAGCCCTTTCAAAGTATTAAATAAGGAAAAACAGACAACATTGACAAGAAAATAGAAAAATGAAATGACATGAAACTTGAGAGATCTCTTAATAATCAAACAGAAAGTGATTGATAATTCTGTTTACCCTCCACTGTATCTATAACTCTCTACTGTATCTATAACCCTCTACTGTATCTATAACCCACTGTGTAACAGCAGACAGAGCAGAATTTCCCTGGGAGAATCTATCTATTCTCGTCTTTGCAGTCAGATTCTGTGTGAAGACATGTAGTATTCCCCGCCCACATCCTACCCATACCCCGCCCACTCAGGCCCCGCCCCTCTCATGTGGTTTGCAGAGTGTAAAGTGCTGGTAACTGATTCAGAGTGTTTAGGAAACACACATGAACCACAAGCAAACATTATGAAAAAACAGCTCCTGGGCCAAATAAGAGGAAATATATATAAAAAAACCTGTACAAAAATTGCAACATATGCCAAATTTAAAGAATCAAATCAGAATTTTACAACATAAGCATAATGAATTAAAACAGAAATCACCTCAGAATATCACCGGGTTACATTTGGAAAGATTAAAACAATTAGCTGTTCCATAACTAACCCGCAATGTACTGTTATATTCCAAAATAAGATGATTCCCTTAAGATCAATCCTTGTAAATCTATTTCTGAAAGCAAAAACTACTACACATGTATTTCTGTCATTGCATTCGAATGAAAGGATCACTGTCAGAAGAGCAAGATTTATTAAAGATCCTTTTCATGTTAGTTGTGTTATGCTGACTTCTTAACAGGTGATCAAGTATTTAGTACTGAGACCTCAGGTTCTCTAGCAGGTTCAACTAGTTCTCTAGTTTAACCCACCAGCTTTCACATGAAGAAGAGTAACTGTAAACCTGGCAGGAGTAAACTTGGTTATGTCTCTAAACAGTCTTTAGGCAAAGTCAACAAGACAACACTGGTTAGTGCAGTTTCTTTGTGTGAAACAGCCGGTGAAAACAAAAGTTTTCTGTGTGTCAGTCACTTCTGTTTAATGCTTTCAATTCCCAGTCGAATCTTGACCGTCATGTGACCGCGGCAACACAAAGACTCCAGTGAGGCTGTGAGGGTCAATGGACAGGGTGTCTTTGCTATAGCGACGCATACTTTCCAGTTCCTGCACGCTAGCTCTCATTTCTGTTAGAGTTTCATCTTAAAGTCGCGGCTGGCATGAGACGCCAGTGTAGTTCAGAACGTGTGAAGCACAGACGCCACAGACATAATCTTAGCACACAGGTAGAGTCGATGGACTGAATGAAAACTGTCTGGTCATTACTGAAGTTGATCATAACTAGTCACGTGAAACGATTGTAAAAAATAAACTGTTCATACTGTAAACATGCCATAAAATGAAGGCAAGTGTCTCAAAAATGAATCAGAAGGGTAAAAATTCAATAAACTCTAGCCAGAATAGTTTCTTTATTTCTTTACTAGTATGAGCATCCTGAGAATAAATCATGAAGGCACTGAAGGGACACCTGTCAGATGATTTCCACCACAGACCTCCACTATACACACAACATGTCTGTGTCACTCCCAGATACTAGAAACAGTCAACAGAGCGAGAACATTAGCTGGAGAGATTCCCCCGAAACACATACTTTCACCGTTTGTTAGTGGTTGGTTAGTTAAAGCGTTAAATGCAGCTCTTTGTTTAAAACAACTGAACCTGTAGCAAAACAAGTTGCATTAAATGCAGCGCCCGCATTCAATGTAAAACAACTGAACCTGTAGCAAATCTACATGATCTTTCACCTGAGAGTTCCTGCAGGAAGTGAAACAGCAACAGAGCAGCAGAAGCTGTTAGCAGAAAAGAAACAAACAGTGGGAATAAAGAGGAGAAAGCAACACAATCTACACTGAAGAGCTTCAAATGATCATAAAGAACTGAGACGCCATGGAAACGGAGCAGAGCACTACATGCGAGTGTGCATGCAGAGTGAGTAGTGTGCAGACACGTAATTCCCATCAAACCGTGTTGATTTGCACAGGGCCTTTAATTGTTTAGAGTCAGACAGACAACTTCAAACCCTGAAGGAAGCAGAGAGATTAAATATCAGGATGTGATTCACTGATTGTCATTATTCAGTCGCTGCTGTCATCGTCTTCGTCGTCGGAGAGGTTATTGCTGGAGAACTCAGACCGCGGTCGACTGTAGGAGTCCGAGCGTGGGGGCAGGGTGGCACCCGTGCACAGCTGTATGTAACAGAACTCGCACACGCGAACCGGTTTGGACGACTGACTGGGCAGCAGGAACTTTTTCTCTGAACAGGGGCCGCACACGACGAAGCCGCATTTCCTGCAGTGATGACGTCTGTTGACAGCGGTGAACTTCACTTTCTGGCAGCGCATGCATACGGTCGCCTCGGAGTCGGGCACCCATACAGCTGCATGTTCCCCTGTGGGAGATTTCCCGCTCTTTTCCAGCAGGTCCGAAACGCACTTGCTGATGTGGCTCATCCACTCGGACTTCTCGGTTGCCGTGGCGGCGTAGACGGCGAAGGATTTGGTGGGTGTTTTGATGAGCCAGCCATTGCGCAGGTCGCCCTCGTCACCCACCGTGTCTATGGTGACGCTCTCCAGAGGAATGATGTGCTGCTTGTTGTACTTCTTCTTCTGGATGACGATGTTGCCGTACACCAGGATGTCATTGAAGAGGAAGAACTGCCGGGCTTTGGGCTTTTTGCGGCACAGTTTTGTCAGAACACCCTCACCGATGAGCACTCGACCCGGGATAGCCAGCGGTTGGCCTGCCGTGCCGAAGCAAGCTTCAACCACACCGATGCGTTTCGAGTTGGCCTCACTGTTCGCCAAGCGGTCCACCATCTTACAGACGCCTGAAGACGACAAAAAATAAAGAGTTCAATTAAAGAGAAAGTCTGAAAACATGATCACACATTTTGAGAAAGAGGAACAGCAACTAAGAACAACAAAAAACACTAAATAATTAACAATAAGATTGTACTGACTTTAAAAAAGATATGAAAGCTAATATGAATTAAATTTAAGACATGAAGATTGTCAGAAGTCTATAAAGTGCTGACATACAATTCTTATAAACTCGTTATAAACTCGAGAGTAAGAGAGACACAGAGAGAGAGAGAGAGACAGAGAGAGAGAGAGCTCATTATGTAACAGGATCAGAGCTTTGCACAGAGACGACTGACCAGACACACACACACACACACACAGCAACAACAAATTCAAATCTCTATCGCATCATTTCCTCTGTGTGAAACAGAAGCGATTCAACCGGTCAGGGTCTCAATATTTAGAACAGTTACAAATAGAGAATCCGAGGTCACATTGAGGAGATCTGAAAACAAAACTGGACACAGATCATACTCCAGTTCTGTGTGTGGTAAAACTCTGATAACAAGATGTAGAAAACAGCAGGAGAGCAAACGCCATGACCTTTAACATCCTACACATGACCTCAGTGCTGAAAAGCATCTCTTTCTGTCTGTCTACAACCTCACACCCGAGTCACAGCTCTCATTTGAAGTCATCTCCAAACAACTCCAAACTGTCCACACACTGTCCCCAGCTCACACACCTCAGATCTGTTTCTCATGCAGACACATTAACAGACTGTTAATTAGTCATTCTTAAATAATTCAATGCCCATTCGATAAGTTTTACTTTTAACTGTAAATTATATTTAGTCAAAAGACACAAAAAGTACAGTAAGTCGTCCGTTATTGTCATTATATTTATGTACTTATTTTCATATAAATTTTATTTACCATAAACATATACACCTGACTAATCCCTTATGTTCAGATTAATCTTGTTCCATGTTGTGTGACAAAAACTTTCATTGATAAGGTAAGAAAATTAAAAAGGTGAGTAATAAAAGATTATGACAGAATTTGTATAACCCCGTCTGTCAAAATGGCAAACAATGAGAAGGTCTAACATGACCTCAGGGTGACGGTGGTGAACTTTTACATCACAGACTCCATAAAGAACTTCAGAGGAACTCATGCTGAAGTAACATGAGGGCAGAAGGTCACACACAGCTGCCCTTTCCACCCTCATTCCCTTCTCCATCATTAAATGAAAATATCTGGAAGGGTTTCCACACCCCTGTATGTACAGGTCACATGACGCACACTCCCATGACCAGTATCTGAGTTTCCAGTGCAAAGCACCCACATTACAAACACGAACAACATCAGCTGGTAACCATAAAAATCATATTATTCAATTCATCAATAAACAAACAACAGCAGCTTTCATTATTGATTAGTTGGACTGGGCATGATAATTTTTATTTCTAGAAAATTCAAGAAAATGTGGCTTTCTGTCTAATTCATTATTCAAATAAATAAATTACCCAATAAATGTACTTAAAATTCATTCGTTTTAGCCCTGTTTTACATAAATTCTGCACTTGATAACAAAGAATAAACAGAACAACAGGTCACATCCCATAATATTCGGAAAGGGCAAAATTCTGCCAAAAATGTCCAACATTCCAACTCTAGCACAATTATATGATACATTATATCTTTAAACCACTGTCCAAACTCTTAATCTTGTGGCAGATTGAAACACCAGCATCACTTTTAACACTCTACTTACGGCTTTACCGAGACAAAGTGTGTTGAGATGTTCTGAACAGACACTCCTTGCTTGATGCCATCCTGCAGAAGATCTGCTCTTATGCCAAAGTGACATAAAGGTCAATGGTGAGCTCTTTAGCACATTTAAAAACTCTGAGACATGAGACTCTCACCCACACACATCCTGCAGCTCAACACAGACAAATAATTACATATCAGAGCCACAGACAGCACTGTCAGTACTGCTTACAGGAAAACTACTGACCGTAATGACACATACATACACTGAACCCACCTGACACTAATCAACCTGAACTGACATCACCTACCAAACATCAAACAGTGACCGTAAAAAACTGCAACAATAAACCCTGTCGTTAGGTCATTTTAAAAAAAAAAGATTATTTATCAAACCACAGAAGAGCACAAAAAATACTAGTTTAGATTAAAGCTAGTTACATTTCACTCAGTACCAACCCATTAACAGTGTAACCCATAATACAATTCTTATTTACACTAAATGTGAATTGTGATAAACTCTAGTTGCAGAGATCATGATAAACTTAACATGTCAGGTCCATAATAAACACTGTCACAGCACAACAGAGAACCATAAACGCTTTCCCTTCAATTAAATTGGTATTAAACAGAAATGTCCAAAAAATTTGTCACTGGCATTCTGCAGTTTGTTTCTCAGGTCTATTTCAATAGACCATTTATAAACCTTCGGTTTCATGTCGAGGTTCTTCACCTTTGTGACAACAGAGCTGCAGTTTTTAAGAATTAGACAAACAGCCGTAATTGAGGAAAACGTATCTGAATGACATCTCTTATGCTCTGTTTTTAGATTTTTAAATCTTGGCTCTTTCAGGATCATGTAAAGAAGATCAGAGACAGCTGCAGGTGACAGAGGAGTGCAACAGGTGCAGCGTACACCCAACCTCTCTTTCAGAGCAGAACACTGACACACACTGCAGGTCTAACAGTCCATCTGCAGCAGAAAAGCATGAGCTGTCAGACACGCCAATCAACAGCAAGATACAAACAGACTTTCATAGAAAAATGACTTCATTCTCTCATCTTAGTGGCAAACACCACAGCTGTGTGCTGAGAATCACACGACACGCGAGTTAAAAATGCCCTCTGACTGAAGACGCTCACTATGAAAGCTGGGTCACAAATTAACCAGAGTTCAAGAAAAACATTTATTCAATTTAATGTTTATGTTTAACATGAATTTGTTTAATGTATGTATTCCAGCATCGTGTTGATTGTGTCGTATCTCATGGATTGTTTACTCATGTACTGATTATTATTACCAACACAGTCTCTTATCGTAAATAAATGTAGTTCATTTGGGACTCTGTTTCCCAGCCTCCTCAGCATCAGGATGAAGATGAGAGGCAGGAACGCAATGTAAGAGGACTAGAGAATCAGATTACGCTGATGTTTAATAAATGATCTGCTTTGTTTCCATGTTCTTCTCAGCGTTTGTCCATTGAGAGTCTCTGGAGAGAAAATGATTGAGGGAAACAACCTCATACTCACCAGCATTACATCATAAAAGCTGTGCCATCATCTTTATACAGTTTTCTGTGCCTCGTTTTGGTCAGCGCTCTGTTCTTGGTCATTCTGCCTCAAAATGATTAGTTCAATCACATATAAAACAGGCAGAAATTTACCATTTATAAAAATACAAGGCAGATTATCACAATGAAATGGTGTGGATTAAACTTAATCACCTAAAGCAAATACTGACTAATTCCACGTAACTGGTTCGCTTAGGTTTCATATTGATTTATCTCCTGAAGTCAAAACCTTTCTTCCTAATACACAGCAAGTAACTCT
>JAZGTJ010012646.1:5285-15689 GCA_036877575.1 Botia almorhae
AATTCCCTGACTGGCAAATGGCCTCAGTGCTGTTGCCTCACACACACACAGTTTAATGTGCTTGGCATTTGCTTACAACATATTGACTCATTGGTGTGTGTGGTTGTGTGTGTATGTGGTTGTGTGGTATGAGTGTGTGTGTTGAGGTAAATTTCTTACAGTGTTTTTGTGGTTTTGTTATATCTCATGATCGAAACATATGACCACATGATCCTACACGTCATAAATGCATGTAGTAACCCTTACCAATGTTTTTGTATAAAAAATAACAAAAGAAATGTTTTCTTAAATTTAAAGGGGATTCTAAACAAACATGCTTCTAAACTCACCATCAGATGAAGACATTTGTTTATTTAAGGCTTTATTTTGATAATGAACTGTATTCAGACTGTGTCCCACTGATACCTTGTTGAAAAATAAAAAAATGACTGTTTGTAAAAGCTAGAAGTTTGATTTAACATGACGTTTGTAACATTTGTTTAAATAATTTTCATTTCTCACCAGATGGATCTGATAGATTTTTATGTGAATCTGTGTTCAGCTATCAAGTTGCATCCACACTGAAGCAGGTTAAACATGGTAAGCTAAAAACAAAGTATTTTTGTAATTGTAATTTTGTAACTTTTGATAATACTATTAGTAATTTGATACTCATCACTTCTGAATTTAATTCGCCTTTACATTCATGAACATTCATGAACAAGAAATCATTTCCTGTCTTTGAGACTCACATGTTTTGAGACTCGCATTCGTTTTGCTTACTGATCTAGAATCAGATTTCCATTGACTGAGTTGCACTGTTGAACATCAGCGTTCTGTGTCTCTGATCTCAGATCAGCAGGTTTCCAGGATGGAGCGTCTGGCTGGACTGGTGGAGCAGTTGGAGGCAGATGAGTGGAAATATAAACCCATCGAGCAGCTCCTGGGATTCACGACCTCATAACTGCGTGTGCTTGTGCGTGCGTGTGTGTGCGTGTGTGTGTGTGTGTGTCGTTGTCGGAACAGAATGGGTCACTCCGCGTTTATAAACATCCTCAAAAATGAGTTTTTTGGTTTAAATAAAATGAATACAAATGTTAGGAATGTCACTTATATTGTAGACTTACAGTATTTTGCACTAGAGTGTTTAATAACCGAAAGTGAGTATTTCTGATTATGTGTTTGGTGTGTAAATATACATTTGTTTTACAGTTAAAAGCCTCATTTGTTGTAAAGTTTTGGTAAGACATTTAAACACGTGTATGTCGTTTATTAACTCCGAATACATGAACAATAAAAAATTTTAAGTCAATGTTTTTATCAACATTCACCATAAAATCCAAATTTTCCCATTCCTGGTTTTATTGTGAGTGACTCGCCAGTGTGGATAAGGTTCATTAATATGTCATTTATATTAATTACAATTAATTTACATTAATAGTTACTCATTCTGTCCTGTTTAATGAAGAAATACATAGAACGGTTAAAAACTCAATTTATTTAAAAAATATTAATTGCTATGTCATGTATTAGTCTTGTTACATTAATTATATTTTGTAGTAATGAGTGCATATTATGAAGCATGAAACAGCAAAGTGTGTTTTAGGGACACACTGGTTTCACACTGAGTTGTGTTGCTGGTCTGTGCGGTGGAAATGCGAAAACGGGGGTGGGGGGGGCAGCAGCTGAGGTGCCAAATAAAACCCCGCATTCTTTGTTCTTGAGTTAAACCTCCTGCCTACAGACAGTAAGAAGCCCATAAAATGCTCTTTTTACATCACATTTAAAAAAAGAGCTTGTGACTTCTTTTGTCCAACAATAACGGGAGATAAAAGTCAACGTTACTATAAAGCTTGGAGGACGTTTTGAAGAGAACAAAACCTTGATGCAATGCGACACTTTTAGGTGTGTGTTACTTTCTGAAGATGTTCCAGGTGTGAGAAGATGTTTATCCGTCTGTATGAAGGAAGCAGAGATGCTCACGGATAAGAGTTCAGGACGTTCTGTTCTAGCTGCGATGATAATTGTCCAGTCTGTGTTCCCCAAAAGGGCCCTGCACAGAATCTGCAGGGTCCTAATGCCCCACCGCAACGAATTCTTAAACTTTACATTAGGGCTCCTACATTGTTTTACATTGTGACAATAGTCATCATAAATAAATATTTTAAAATATTATTAAAAACATTTCCCCTCAAACTCTTATTACTGTAATATGTCCTAATGGTTTAATCAATGGTTTAATGGTTTTATCATAATTTTCAATGGCGATTTTCATTACATTTTCTTTACTATATATATTTATATTATAAACTATTTTGTATTATTAGATTTTTTCTGTTATTGTATTATTATATTACCGTATTTATATTATTATTAAAGTCAATACAACAAATACTATCCAGATACACTTTCTAATTTAAATAATACATCGTTGCTTTATTAACATTACAGTAAGATGTGCTTAATAAAACGTGCTTAGTAAAATTAAGCTTAATTTAAGCCAGCAAGGCCAATGAGCTGACATGTTTCATGAGAGATGCTTGAACTCACTATGCAAACATCCTTCATTGCTTGACATGCTTTATAAAGTACAAAAGCATAAACATTAAAGGAGCCATTTTGTATTATAGCTTTTGTGTTTAGATGACAAGACCTTGAAAGTGAAAAACAAATTGCTGCTTTGGGTCATAAAGTATATAAGAACTCTGAAGCGGCGATATGTAAATTAAGTCGGTACAGTATGTTTTGTTCCTGGATATGAAACACGTGTCTTTGTTTTTTTGCAGTTCCTTCCACAGTCAGAATAGGAACGGTTTGTCCAGCTCTCACGTGGGCTAAAAGTACGTCTGTGAAGTTTGGCCTTCTGCCAAAACCTCAATGTTTTTTTCAAGCAACTCATATGCATCGAGATGCATGCATGCACACTTCAGCTGCACAGGCACAAACTTACATTAACCAACTTTGTACTTCGGTTGCTTAAGATTTTATTTAAAAAAAACGTTTTATTGTTTGTAGTTGTAGTGATCAAAGGGTTGCATTCAAACAGACAAACGACTTAAAGTTACAACCTGGGCTACTGACCAGCTTTTGTGTGACATTTTATCTACATTAAAGATCATTAAACCGGAAGTGGTTTAGATATAAACAGGGTTATAGTTAAACATGCTTTTGATCTAAAGCAACCTGAGGAATAAAATGTCAAAGTGATCACAGCACCAATACATTTTCATGCTAGTGTCACGCTTAACCAGTTTGCATTATTTTGTACACATTCTTCAGAAAATGTGAATGTTGTTTAGCCATATAAATGTACTTTAATGTTAAGCTGTTTTGGAGGGTTGCCAGGGCGTTGCTAAGCTATGCATTGTAAGGTTTATTGTGTGTTTAATGCATTGCTATGCAGTTACTGAATGTCACTAAACAGTTGCTTAATATCACGTCAAAAGATCAAACATCCATTTAGAACAGATTTTAAAACAGACTTTTAACAGATATTTAGGTTAATGATTTTCGGGGAGAGTTTGTGTATTCATGCAACTTTACTTTAAACCCATAGATGGTTTCAGGCGGTTATTCCGTCTCATCCTTTAGGAACACACACCCTTTAGTAGCAAACAGAACACATGAAATCAGGGCTGGAATGTGTCTGTCCGTGTGGAATGTTCCTCTGTTCAGAGCCAGACCCCCATTCTAAACAAGGAACGTTTTAACCCTTCCCAAACCGTCCCTGACTGGACACAAGCTGCTATGTATAACCGAAGTTTCTACAAAACCCAGAAACCTAAAAAACATCATTTGCTTCTAATTGTCTGGTATGGTTCGATTATTGTTGTCGATATAAAGATGTTAAACGTTTGTAGCTTAAACACTATGTAATCATGGACTGTTTAAATTAATATTTTACTATTACATTAATAGAAATGTCACATCTATAGTTCAACCGGTCACAGTTAAGTTTTAACTCTTTTTTTAAGAACAACTGTACGGGTTTATTTTAAATAGCCTTAAATTAATTCAAAGTACAAAATACTCCATGTATTGTTTTAACGACTATAAGCTCAAAATATAGTCCTGTTAAAATTAAAAAAAATCCGCTTGAATTAGTTTTAGGAGTATCACGTTGCACAGCAAGACGACTTCTCAAACCTAGTTCACACCAACTAGATTTTCAAATCTAGTTAGACCTGAAGCATCACCAGGTTAAAGAGCAGTTTGTAAGTAAACGCGTAAGTGTTTATTTGGTTAAGAGTCATCGAGTCGTTGTATGCACGTACTAGTACCCTCTGTATGCACGTACTAGTTTCAGTGTTACACAATGCGAACTGCTGTTTCGTTGCGAGATGCAAATCGCCCAAGTCCAATCAAATGGGACACAAATGAGGACGTGTGTTCTGCCACTGCATGTCCTGCAGAAGACAAAAGGTGAGACTCGCACCCTCCTCCACCGCAGACAATAGCTGCGAGTCAGCGCCGCGGGCTGCATCTCATTCATCTGCGCAGCTTCGTGTTGCCAGGCGAACTTGGGACGCAGCAGACGTGACTCAAAAGCCGATTGGCTGTGAAGTGAAAGAGGGCGTGGTCGGCGCACTGGCTATATAAACGGGCGCTGAAAGGGTTGCGTCAGTGTTTTGCAGAAGTCACTGCGGGGATCGCGGGGTTGTTGCGCTTGCGTCGGGACGCGAACGGCTTTGTTAGTTTGCGGGCTGTGTAATCTGCTGAAAACTACGGACGGTTCGTCACGCCTGGAGAGGCATTGCTGAAATACAGTTCAGGATATAGGTAAGAGTTTAGTTGTAGCTCTTGAGGAGGTTTTGAGTCCGCTTCGGGGTTGTTTTATTGTCTCATTCAGCGCTTCGCAGTACGAAGCAAATGCAACAATGGAACATTCAACACACACACTTCTGTCACCACTAATACACGATACAGTATCACTTATGAGACATGCACGTAGTGAAGTAACTAAAATGTGCTTATTTTTAAGTTAATACGACAGACTTCTGTTTGTTCTTTGTTTGACTTGTTTACCAGCAGATGTTGCGTTCCGTGAATGTTCTCCTCAGTAACAACTGTTTGTCTTTCCTCTCCAGTGAATTTAGACAAACCAGGATTCAATAATGCAGGAGCATCTGATTTCCAGCCCTTTTCCTGAAGAGTCCCATCTCTCATCCATGCCAGCATCTGATGCCCCATCCAAGCGTTTGTCCTGGAGTAGGTTGATCCAGAAGCTCCACAGCAGCCAGAGCTTGGACTCCGATTCGGATAACCACAGCAGCATAGATGATGGGTCAGATACAGGTAAATCTTATTTCTGCCACCGATCTTCTCAAAAGGTCACTGTTTCTTCACACGAAGATGCCAGATTGAGCATTGTATGTCCAAATGTCTCACGTCCATGTTCCTCTCCATTAGGTTCCATATCCCTGCCTGACTTGTCAGAACCGGACATGTTTTTTGACCCGACTGAAGAGGCTTTATGTAAAGAGGTGGTCCACCTAATCTCCGATAACTTGACTGAGGCTAAAGACTGCGTCCTGCACTGCTCCAAACTTCTCATCCCGGAGAAACTTCTGGAACACATTGGTCAGGAGCTGGTCCACCTGTCTGTCAGCGAACCCTGCGGCCTACGGGGGGCGCTCATCGACCTGTGCGTGGAGCAGGGAGGCAGCTGCGAGGCTGTGGGACAGATAGCCGTGGACCCGTATCTGGTGCCTACCTTTCAACTGACGCTGGTGCTCAGACTGGACTCCAAGGGTCTCTGGCCTAAAATCCAGGGTCTCTTTTTGGGCAGATCTCCAGCCTCACCTGTGGTCAGACACGCACTTAAACTGAGCACTGGATTTCGGGTTATTAAGAGAAAGCTGTATAGCTCTGAGGAGCTGCTGGTTGAAGAGTGTTAATACTGACTGTATGTTGTGGACCTTCATTA
This sequence comes from Botia almorhae, assembly GCA_036877575.1. Taxonomy (NCBI): domain Eukaryota; kingdom Metazoa; phylum Chordata; class Actinopteri; order Cypriniformes; family Botiidae; genus Botia; species Botia almorhae. Next base: position 11,191 of record JAZGTJ010012646.1, read on the forward strand.
GTTTTTTGTTTTTTTTATGAATCCTCTTGTAACGCTTTTGTTTCTTTGTTCATGAGACACCTGAAGTTACAATCACGTGTGACTGTTGAAGCAGTAAGATAAGAGTGTCTTTTTAAATGCAACTATATGGTACATATGAAAGGATCAAAAGATAATGTAATACAGTATGTATGGTCTATTACTGATGATATGTTGAGGAATACAGATGTTGCACTTGTAGGGATGCAAGTTTGATTTTTCTTTGCTTTAGAAACGTTTACCTCGGGTTTACTGGAAACCACATGGCAGCTATTTTACATGTGTTGTGTAGCAAACTTCATGTCCTTTATTTCTCATGCGAGTGCCACAGTTTGTTCATGGATGTTCGACAACGTGTCTGGATGGGACTATATGCCCTTCGATCAAACGAATGCTTTTTGTTTTAATGCATAACCCATGCATCATATTTATTTGATATTCAAATACAATGTACTGTTTTTCTACTTCATTTAAAGAAATGCAGAAAATAAATTATTTTTTGAAAAAACTACCCATTCTTTGGTTGTGTTGTATTTTAGTATTCTGCGTTAGACCAGTGCTTTTGAAGAATCCTTGTTTTTGAAGTCATGGGAGAACGAGTACAAAACAATTTCAACTAACAAAATACTGCATTGTTAGGAAGGTGAGAAGATTTGTTAAGGGGGAGAACTCTACAGATTCCTGGTGTAGTGTTATTTTGGTGCAACTAACCAAAAACCATCATGGATTGTGTAACTTAACCTCATCCTCAAAAACCACAATGAAACCTCTGTACATTTATGAAATTAATATAGCTACATGTCACGTAATGATAAAATTGCTAATCTTTATTTTAAGGAGCTGTTTATGTATTTGATACAGAAGTACTGTGTTGGATAACCGGTTTAAAATCTGGATGCTAAATCAAAATCATTGATTTTGTGAATTAGGCCAGTACATGTATTTCACTTAATACTTGAACTGATAACAAAGTATAGACCCATAGGCCCTTTGCAGATAAATGTTTACAAGCTTTGCTGATTGTGATTTCCTGATAACATTTAATCCATAATCAATATTCAAAGTGAAGGTTTAATCTTCAGTTGCTCTTGTCTTTTTAAATTCAAGTTTTGCTGCCTGGCAGGCTTTTTGTTTTTTCAGCACTATGAACGTGCTGAGGTGCACGATTCAGCAGTGGCGGTGTCAGCTGACGTCCTCCGACTGTAAACCATGGTTTACACGCCTAATGACAAGTTCACACACACCCACAGAGCAACAGCGGCACGTATGATCTTTATTTGTATTCAGTGTGAAACGGCTACAGCGTCGTCTCTGTCGGCAATGAAATATCTCCACTACGTCATGTATAAAATAAAACTTCATATGAAATAAATAATCCTATATGATCCTTCAATAAATATTACATGTGTACAGCAGTCAGAGTTACTCCTAGCCTCTTTAAACGCAATTAAACCTGTAAAATCCCTGCATAGATAAATCTCAAACATACAAATAGAAATGAAGAAGGACGAGAACCTAATCTAAACAACGTTTAAGAAATGTTTGCAAATGTCACTGGATCCACAGTCTGTTCGATGATGAGAAACCTGATTCTGTACGCGGACGCTCCGGTGTGTTTGCCTGAATCAAGCAGAAAGACTCCACGATCTTTAGCTCAAGGCAGAACTGTATAGAAACATTCTTCATCCACGGGAATTCCAAACACCAGCTCCGATTTCACACACGCCTACTCGCGGACATGATCTGGAGCATGCACGCTTGTACACACACACACACACACACACACACACACACACACACACAAACACACACAAACACACACACACACTCTTCAGTCCTCGTCGGGAGTCAAGCTCATTAGATGTCGCACCTTTTCTTCAGCCCTATTTTAAAAACAAATGTATTTACAGTTTGTATGGCATTCTTCCATATTCCAGACTGGAGAGATTGTGTCTGAAATCTGCAAGAGTAAAACAAATGCATTATTTGCATTAAAATCCTCACAACAGTCTGAATCAGACTTCGGATAAAAAAAACGGAGGACGAAGAGAGAGCGCCCTCACCAGGTAGTGCAGAGATAGTGAAGGCTTATCCGTGCAGAGATGCCTGAACCTCGGACAGTCGAGAGCAGCTGGGGGTTCCCATTCTCTGAGCTCGCTGGTACAAATCACTGTCCCCAAAATACCGCGCGCGGTACAGTAAACCCTCCTCTGGAGAACACACACACACACACACACACACACACACACACACACACACACAGTTCACTGATCAGATAAATACACACATGAAGATCAGAAAACAACATCACAAACATCACAGGGGTCCATATGACTCTATATGTCCCCATGTGTTCTGAAGCTACTGTAGATAGCAATGCTCTTTGGGTACAAAGTGTGACTTGCCATTCTTTAAAACTTTATTTACTGTTATGTGGAAGAAACAAAGTCATACAGGTTTAGAATAATAAATAATAACAGAAATATCAACTGCATTCAAGTGAATAACTTTGAATAAACTGACAAACACACACAGATCTGAGGCGAGGCTGTTCTTTCACAAAGTGGTCAACTCTGTTTGTTTAGTCACTGAATAACTGATTCAGCTAGTCCGGAGAAATGAGCTTGAGCTAAACGTGAGTTTCCCTCGAAGACTGAGTCAGCAATCTCAAGAACGTCAAACGGGAGGGAAGCTGTAAGCTGATTCATCTGATGTGAGAACTGGAGTGACGCAAGAGCCAGTGAGAACACGCAGCCTGAAGCCAGTTTGAGCCAGATTTCACTCAGAATGAATCAACAAACGGTGAGTTTGGACAGACAAACGTGACTCGTGAAACGTCTCATATCTTACAAAGTGTTTAAGTATTGAAATAACTTCACATGCACAAGTAGTGAAAGTTCACAAGTTTACAAGCACAACTAGTGTGTGTGTATGTGTGCGCGTGTGAAACTGAGACACATACTCTGTTGCTTTTCTTTCCAGCAGTTGTTCCTCAGGTTGGAGATGTAATCGTCCTCCACGCTACTCTCCACCTGCTTCAGACTTACTCCACTGAACTCCTGGCTGAACCGCTCACTCACATAATAAGTCACGCCCAGATGTTCCGTCACACGCTTATGTGTGTGTCCTGCTGACCTGTGTGTGCCACAAACAAACCTCGAATTTCCATACAGTACGTGAGATATTCAGAGTGACAAATACACACAGGAAGAGAGAAACATTTGATTTGTCTGAGTTTGCCCGTGCCTTGACGTTGGAGTTGGCCTGACAACGTAACCACTAATACACTGCTACAACGTTCTGAAAGGTTTCTAGGGTGTTGTTAGGGTGTTCTGATTGGCTGTTGCTAAAATGTTCAGGCCAAAGGAAGTGTCTCTATGACATTATGGCATTCTGTAAGAACAAATCTTTCTACATTTCTGACATTTCCTGTCAAATTGGACCTGCCGCCTCAAATTATAAATTCTTGTCGTAAACTTGCCATTGTGAATTGGGTTAGGAGACTGTGTTGAACACTCTTGTCATGTACTTGCTTTTTTTTACTTATTTTTGTACATTTTTAACCAAAAAAAAACCCTTTGCAACAGATTGCAGCTTTAAGCATTTTTCCCTTGTTATGTTTTTCACATTTTTTTTAAGATCCTAGTCTAATTACTTAGAAAGGTTAGCTTTAGCAAACACAGCTAGTAACAGTGTACAGGAAGGCAAATGCCATTTTCTCAAAAGAGACTGACATGCCAAAATTCCCTGATCGGGGTCAAAGAGCAAAGGTCAGAGGTCAAAAGCGTCATGCACATGGTGTGTGAAGACACAGCTGACCAGGACTGTCCACTCAGACCTCAGGTGATTTGACTTCAGAAAGGAATATTCCGGGGTCAAAGGGTGAGAGGTCACAGTGAGTTAACGCTCACTCTTCACTCGGCCAATCAGACGAGATCTCACATGATTGACAGAATGCATCTGCTGTACAAGGAGTCGGGAGTGGACATATGTCTTAGGAGAGCCAAAGTTTTAATTCAAATGAAGAAATAAAGATTACATAAAACTTGCAGCTGTCCAAGACACGCTGACACCTGCTGACCAAAATCAAATGTTCAGAGATCTGTTGACTGGGACCTGTGATCCAACTGGTCAGAACCAGCTGTTTATGTAACCAGCCCTGCTATTGATTGGTCAGCTCTGCTCTGGTGCCATCACGATGACCCTGGATGGACCAACATCTCACCACACGATCTTTACATGCAGGACATCAGTCAGCAGAAGATGACCAGAGCAGATCAATACTCCAGCACTCCCTAATTAATATATGAATATACACTTATAACTCCATCTCAGTAAATACTCAGGTCATAACAAACCATCGGTCGTGCTCCCTCTAAACTGCATCTCTCCTTCTTTATGTCACACACTCACACACACACACACACACACACACTCACACACACTCACTCACACTCACTCACACTCACTCACACTCACTC
>JAZGTJ010012647.1:0-15689 GCA_036877575.1 Botia almorhae
GTGCTGTTAGACAGGTCCGCTTCAGCAGAAGAGGGAAAATGTGGGCTGTTTACACGTCATCAAGTTGTATTTTACATCGACAGAACTTAAAATTAAATTATTTTTTGATTAACGGATCATTTTAAACTCAGACAAGTCATGATTATATATTGAATCAAAACGCATAATTTGTGTGTCACCTGAGCTCAATAAAATAAAACTTGAAAGTAAAAAGTCTAACAGTATTTATGAACTTGATTTTTCATTTTACAACAACATATATATTTAAGTAATGGCAAAAGGTCCCATTAATTACTTTTTAGAGTGTGCTTAATGTCAAATGGAACTAGGGAACTTGTAGTGTTATCGCCACTAAATTTAAAGCACAAATTGTGATGCTTGTAGTGTGTTATCATTACCCTGTTACAGTAATATCCCCTCTCATTAATTTTAACATTACAGTTGTCAGGAACAATCATGCCACTTTTAACCCTTAAGTGGGTAGTCCACATAAATCAGTAATGGTGTACTTTTAATTCATTTCATTTATGTACATTATTCACTAATTTAATATTATTGTTAGTAATTTATTATTTGTTATAGGCGTAATTCTGCTGAAGTGATTATTTAATTGATTTTTAGCAAAGTTCGACTACTTGCTGGGAGCAAGAGAACTCCGATGAAATTAATTTTCGGAATCAGCGGGTAGGTGACCGAAAAAGTACAGTAAAATAACAACGTTGTTTGTAAAACACAGAAGCGTCATTATATACCTTGTCTTGGGAGTGGAAAGATGTTGGAGAAGGGGTAACATACACCAGTGACGCATATGACGTATTTTTCATCATCGTACATTTAGACAGCATCATTATTCTCATAACATTCTCATTTTGATCTACCGGAGTCAGTTCAATAATGCAGAATTATGTGCGCCGGGTATGCGATACGCGCTTCCATTAAGAGACTATTTTGTTATTTACGCATTAATATGGAGATTTATTGGTCATCATGTTTATCGTGTCGGCGAGGAGATTCAAGAGGGCTAAAAATCCACGATGCAATTCCATTAGATTTAACATTTTCACGTTTTACCTAGTTATTATCATAATTTATGACCATTGTAATCCGATGAATTTTTTTCAGTGAAAGATGTTTCACCATGGTGATAACGAAGGAAAGAAATCTCCTGTCTGCGCCTGCGGCCAGATTATTCTCTCCATCTCTGTCCTCCTCATCCTCCCTCCTTGTCTGGTCACCGCCTTCGGGGTTAATACAGTAGGTAAGGAAACAACACATATACTGTGATCATATAAATATGAAACATTATAGAAATGCACCGACACTGCACCTCTGTGGCACAGCAACTGTCTCAGCAGCCTATTGTAATCGTGTAATGGGACATAGTGTAACGACCTGGCTCATCCTGCCATTACGGTCACTTAAAACCATGATAATGCTACTCCACAGTTGCATGTTGTATATTAAATAACCTTTGGCCGTAACAAAGCTTTAGATTCAAAGCAAATGAAAGCCGCGCTCCTAAAAACCCACACAACACATGGGCCCTAAACCATGTTGTTTACAACATCATTTTCTGATTTATGTAACATTCAGTGAAACAAACACTTAGTAGAAAGGTGTTTTCACAGGGGAGGGAGAGAGTGTTGTATATTTACACATTTGGCACAGTGACAAAGTGTATTTAAGATTTATATTTTATCAATATGTGTGTTCCCTGGGAATCAAACCCACAACCTTTTGACTGGCAATGCAGTGCTGTAACAACTGAGCTACAGGCGCACAGATTGACACAATTTACACAGTAGAACAGAGCAAATTGTATTACTAACTTTCTTGCCATTTACGAGGTGACAACACTTTTTGTTTTGAATGTATGATTTTGTTCCTATTTTGGTTGCTCCCTGTGCACTTTAAGTGGAGCAGTTTTGCAAGGATCCTACTGTTCCTGAGCATGGAAGCAGAATTCCACACTCAGGCATGTTCTTTGAAAACTCAGTGGCCAGATTCTCTTGTGCGGAAGGGTACAGCTTAAAGGGGCCAGCCAAGATTGTCTGTACACGCTTCCATAATGGTTCATTAAGCTGGAAACCAAGCCTTAAGCCAGTGTGCCTTTCAGAGGGTGAGGATTGAAAGTATTATATTGTATTATATATATGTATTATAATACAAATGTATTATATTGCCCCAAAAATTTTTCTCATAATCATATTAAAATGTTGCCATACTAGATTAAAAGTTAATACTATTCAATCTTAATTTCCATCACGATTATTTTTGTCATTCTGTCTCAAAAATGTATTCCGTCTTTCAAAGATTGTCTTTCTCCATTCATCGAGGATGCTGATGTCATAAACACGACCTACAGACCTGGGGACAGCCTTCTTACTAGCTGTCACGAGGGATTTCAGATTCTGTACCCCGACATGGAAACTATGGAATCAGTCTGCCAAGCTGATGGGACATGGGATAATCAGCCAACTTGTAAAGGTATAATGCAATGAGTCATTTTTGGCAAGAATAGCTGAAAAGCTGCCTCACTGTCTTCTAAGGTAGCACAGTACGTCAAATAGAATTATTTTTAATGAATACTTTTCAGTATTGAAAAAATATAATTGCATTAATATTCAACATTTCTTTTACCTTGTCTGGTCTCTTGAACTTTTTTACTCACTAAACTTAACACAATGCATTATGGGATCGCTCTCTCCCCAAAAGATGCATGCTCAGCTAACTTAGAATTTGATTAAAATGAGGTATCTAATGAGGCAGAAAACTTAAGATGCGTACCTTGTGGAACATCTTTTGTGTCTGCCGTGTAATTAAGATGCGTTAAAGCTGCAATCTGTAATTTTTTTGTCTAAAATAAAAACAGCAAATACATAACTGACCAGTGTTCAAAATAATTTAAAATTAAAGCTGCTGGGTCAGAGTCTGCTGGAAATGTCAATTTGACTTCAACATATGTAAATTAAAGTATGTAAAGTAACCTGCAATTTTATGTTTCAAATAGAAATGGAGATAGAGAGGCAAAAGTTAGGCAGGGTAGGCAGTTTTTTCCAGAAACATTTATTTGTTAGGCTGTCTGTTTCTTCTGCAATCTGAATGCAATGATTGAATGTCCTACTTGCCTCTGAAACTATATATGTTTATGTGTTGGAGAAGGCATGGCTTTAGGGAGCGCTATGAAGGGAGGGTGGGATCTTGTGCTTTCAAAGCTAGGTACCTGTTGCTAGCCTCACTGAAATTGCCTACCCTACTTTAAAATGCAGGCAGTTCACTATGTATTAAAATGTTAATTAAAAATAGTCCTTCATTTAAAATACAAGTTATGTTTGCTGAGCGTTTCATGCATAGCTCCTTATTGTACAGGATTTCAGCATGGTTCCCTATCTCCACAGGCTGCCTGCGCCCACTGATACCTCCACACAGTTACATGAACATCTCAGAAACAAAGTTCTCTGTGCCTGTGGGAACAGTTGTCCACTGCCAGTGTTTTCCTGGTTACAAGCTGGAGGGACCTGAGTTTCTAGAATGCATGTACAACCTCATCTGGTCAGACACCGTACCCCGGTGTCTTGATGTTGAGGGTAAAATATCATTGCAATGTTTCAAAAGGAAAACTTCAGACTACCTGTATAATTTACTCATCTGTTTAAGACATAAGTGTTAGAATTGATGTTGCATTTAAACAGAAGGCTTGGTGATTGTAAATACAGTAGATTTCAGGGACAAACTCAAAAATTATGCCTGACTAAGTTCATAAACAGGAAATGAATTATCTGATTCTCCTTCTTCAATGTTGGTACAGCTTGTTCCTTACCCCTGATGACAGAACATGGAGATTACATGTGCCATCCACAACCCTGTGGCCGCTACATCCATGGGACTGTCGTAGAATACTACTGTTATCCTGGCTACTCTCTAGCAAATGACTATAAGTACATCACCTGTCAGTATGGACAATGGTTTCCACAGATACAGTTTTACTGCATCAAAGATGGTAGGCTAATTTCAAATGTCAAATGTAGGGCAGGACTTGATATCCCAAACAAGAATTAAGATGTTTGGTGGGGAAGAGTTGAAAAGAGGGATGTATGATTGAAAAGGAAAATAATTAGATAAGCAATTTTTTCTATTGTTTAGAATTCAACATGTCCAACACTTCAACAGTAAATAATGTTAATTAATTCACAGAAAAAAATTCCACCAGGTTGTTCTGTTCTGTAAAACATTGTTCTAGACATGTTCAGATTTTCTCTTACCCACACTGTTAACTTTGGCTGTTTAACATTTAAATAAGCACTGCTAAAATATTCCTGCAGAGACAACCTGGCCTGGTTTTCAAGATTCTCTGTTGACCACATGGAAAGTGGTGGCCTGTACTGCCACCGGTGTGCTGCTAGCCCTGCTCCTAGTAATCACAGCCAAGATGTTCCACCTCAAATGCAAGTTTCATGGTCCAAGGTACAGACAATCTACTATAGCCCAGTACCTACTGTAGTTTGAATAAAATAAAAATAATTTACTCATTATAAAGTATTTTTTTCTTTTCAGTGAAGAGCAGGATGACACCCGAGATCCAAACATCTTGATCGTAGATGGTGTTGCTGTACCACTTCCCTCCTATGAAGAGGCTGTAAGAGGTACTTATTGTCATCCCCCAAGTGATCTGCCCCCTGCTGGACTGGGGAGCACACAGCATTCAGAAGAAAAAAACCCACCTTCATATCCTGGGCACTCAGAAAGTGAAAATGGTGTGCCATTGGAAACTGGTGAAGTTGAAACCTGTGATAGCATCTCAGACACATCTGAATGTTTCCAAGGCATACGGCCATCTTATTCTCATGCGGGTGGACTAAATAACATGTCTGAGAAAACCAATGTCATCACTTCTATGGAGGAGACTGCCTCCACAAGTCCCAGCGTTGATATTGCAGATGGTAAGGCTGTAGACTGCTACCACCCGGTGGTGAACATACGCACTTTTTATTTGTAACCTACAATAATAATGGCTTGAATTGTAAAGAACTTATGTTCATTTTAACTGGTGTTTATTTTTTAGAAATTCCTCTTGTGGAGGATACTGAAGAGGACTGCTGATTTGTTACCCTTAACTGAAAATGGGACACAGATTGTTTTACATTCATTTTGTAATTTTGTTTAATAACATGACATTGCCAACTTCTCATGAGAAATCACATTGGTATTTAATAAAGACCACACCAGGGAAATATAGGCAATAAACATAACTAAAAACAAAACAAAATTTTGCTTATAGAGAAACTATGCATTCCATCATATTTAATTTTACCTCCACACAATGCATAGCACTCAAGTATTCAAGTAAACTCAAGTAAATAATTTTTCCTGAGAATTTTACTGGGTAAATGTGCTGCATTTTGGACAGCTTTCAAATGGTATGGACAGTAAGAACAATAATTAAAATTATTTCCTAAATAAGTTTGTTGTGATTAATTGAAGTTACAGAACTACACTCATCCGGAAAAATTGTGAATGAAAACAACCGGATAAATTGATGAACATTGAACGTATAAGTTGATGTACATGAACATTATGATATATTTAAGTACCATGTTTCATGTACCATGAAAATGGTGACTGAACCAAAAATAAGCAATATTGGAAAGGTTAAAAAGATTGATTAAACAAAAGATGATTTAAATCTGGAAATAGCTATTTATCCTGTTTAGTCTTGTTAAATTAATTAAATAATTTAGGAACCAAAAACCATTATTTTTTCCATTATTATTAAAACCATATTATTAAACCATTATTATTTAAAATGAACTTGAATAGAAACATAAGAATTGTTGTATGAACATCACTCATGTTTTAACATCAATGGTGAGAATGTGTTAACAACAACTTTAGTATCAAATGTGCACAAAAAATGAAGACTAGCAAGCACACAAAAGCACACATAGGCTTGCATTACAGAGACATGCACACATGAATACACATTCTTCCTGAGCACAAGGAAAACATCCAGAGAGAGCATTCACTAACTGCTCTGAGGGTTGGTCAAACTTGGTCAAGTTTCTTGACCAAAAGGACCAAATGCATGCCGGGACTGTATATGGCTTCATATACATCTTATTTGAGACATATATTGGTATATATATCAGTGTTTGGACTATCAGCTACCTTTCGAACCGCTTTACCCTTTATTTTTTACTTTGAGTTTTGTAGGCATTATGTGAATTTTTATAGTATACATATATAGTATGTAGTATATATAAGTTTCTGTTTCTAACAATTAACCTAACAGTTAACTGCCCTCTTTGTATTTTTACAAATAGCCCAATCAATAAACCTAAGTCCAATTGCATTGTAAAAATGTATAACAATAAAATCTTAAAAGGGATGTAATCAATATCACAATTAATATAATCAATATCAAGAAGTTCTCTTTACTAAAATCAATTTCAAATGCTCACCTGAATAATGTAGACAACTTATTTTATATATGATTTTTTTTATTTGAATTAAACTTGAATTAGTGACTCATAATTCCTTTTTGAAGAAATGAACAGTTGTATAGTTCCTCCAATGTCAAGCAATACTATTACTGTTATATAAATCCCATAGACTTACATTGAAATGAGAACCACCAGAAAAACCAGAAAGAGTCTGGGGCTGGGCTTTTGATTTAAGTCAGGAACACCTTTCTTAACATCTATTAGCTGACACGGATCGTGCCCGGCAGGCCTTAAAACAGATACTAAAAGCACAGGCTTTGTACCAAAGGGATGCCTGGCTGCTCTTCACAATAGAGGCATTTCATACACCCCCAGTGGTGTAAGAGCAAGCAGGCGGCTCCCTCGCATCATCTAAGATCCACAGCATCTCGTGGCAATGGGTTATACTCAGGCAAACACCACACATATTTCCTTCAATAAATGTAAATCAAGTTCCTTGCATTAGCCTTAATTACATTGCACTTTCACAGGGCTGCCCCCTTACACCACACCCTTGTTTTATGCTAAAGATCTATACACTCCAGTGCGCCCCACACCAGGACTGTGCTTCACCTATTGTTTAGAATTCCACAGTAAGTGTCAATTTGTGATCAAGTACCTCACTAACAGCCAGACCCTACAGGAAACAAATGAAAAGGGCAGCACACATTTCTGTAATATCATTAATCCCCCTGAACACTGCTACCCCAATGTCCTAAAGAAGAAACCAAGAAGAAACTTATAGCAAGAGGGCCATAAATGGGGGAATTTGGGGAATAAATGGGTAACAACCTGTGAAATTACAAATAATTTATACTGTAAGTATTTTAAACTAAGGGGTACACATTCTAATATTACGTGGTATGATATGTATGACCTAAACAACAATCTTATGTTTAGGAGTGATTTAGAAAAACGATATACTTTTACATACTTTTACATACGTAACACGTAAACTTTGGAATAGCCTGCCCAACACTGTTCAGGGTTCAAACACAGTCTCCCTGTTCAAATCTAGATTAAAAACACATTTTTTCAGTGAAGCATTCATGTAGTACAGTGAACAGCAGTTACGCTAAGTTGTTTTTCTGTCTTCCTCCCCTACCTCGGGATACTCATCCCGAGGTAACTAGAGTTTATGTCAGCGCCAGGAGAATCATCACGTGCCGCCCTCCCGTTCATTACCATTCCAGATGGTGGAGCTGAATAAGGAAGGCCATCCGATGTCCCCATCGCACGAAACACAAAATACCACAATAACATTAAGGATAATATTAAATGCATCACCTTGTCTGTGTGTGTGTGTGTGTGTGTCTGTGTGTGCTGTGTACTCTGCTTAATGATATCACTCATGTAAAGCTGCTTTGAAACAATGACAATTTGTAAAAAGCGCTATATAAATAAAGCTGACTTGACTTGACATGGTGGAGATTACGAGTTTCTGTTATGATTTATAATTCACAAGTCTACTTACCTTATGAAAGATTATTCGTTGATCTCAGACACACCAGCAACTTCCCAACACCACTATCACCCAATAACTTTGCATGATATACCATCAAGGTTCAATGCAGCTTAAAGCAAGCTTACCTCTTTCCAGATGTTCGCAGAAAAAAAAATGCTTGATACAACGTTTTGTATTTCTGTGGATGTATACAGTTTTTATAGCAAAAAAAAAAAAATGTAAAGAGTTTAATTTGGCCATCAAACAATTTAATTAAAACTACTGCAATATTTTTCTCTGTAATTACTGTGCAAATATAGTCTTGTTCTGTGTTTAAGTCCAACTTGTTCCTTCCTTTTTCTGTGTAGTTACAGGGTAAATACAACAGTTGCGGGCTGTAAATTAGAGTGGTGCTTGTTACCCCCTTGTTTTGTGTAAATACATAGTAAATACAACAGTTGCAGGCTGTAAATTAAAGTGGTGCTTGTTACTCCCTTGTTCTGTGTAGTTTTACAGTAAATACAACAGTTGCGGGCTGTAAATTAAAGTGGTCCTTGTTACCCCTGAATAGGTACACTATAAATACAAAAAAGGTACGCTGTAACGTCCTGGGTACATACGTTACGTCAACGGACGTATGGGGTCTTGTTTGAGAGCCCTATCACCTTAGAGTAGAAAAATTGCTTGCCAGGTCACAGGTGCACAAAGACCTCGGTGCGCAGGTCTTCTTCCTCTCGTAGTATAGCCACGAGAAACACTGGGGAAAAGGCGTTGCAGAGACCACACCCTGCTAAAAGAGGTAATGTGTGAAGATGAGGGAGAATACACATGTGGAATCAACAAGGGGGAATAACTACACATGGGGCACTCAGGCCAGCACAAGGACTGACTGAGGCATACACACACAAGTGCTGGACCTGGCGTGAGGCTCCTCCAGTGGGCGGGTGCTGGAGGAATCACAACAAAGGGTTCACCTACTGGGAAACCACTGTGAAGGAATACAACTGCCTAAGTCCCCCTAACCTAGGGGAGAGGCGAAATGCAAGTAAAGACACCAAGCCTGTCCTCCCGCCCACTAGCCAGTGGGCCTCAACACACGGGAGGATACAGGCTCTACCCTGAGGTAGAGCCTCACAAAGGTGTTGGGTGTCACCCAGCCCGCAGCTATACAAAAGTCTGCTAAAGAGGCACCATGCGCCAACGCCCAGGAGGAGACAACACTCCTAGTCGAGTGAGCCCTCACTCCGGAGGGGCACGGCATGCCTTGGGACTGATACGTCAAGGCGATGGCATCCACTATCCAGTGGGCCAACTTCTGTTTGGAGAGGACCTTCCTTTTTTGCCTCCCTCCAAAGCAGACAAAGAGCTAATCAGAGCGTCTGAAGCTCCGAGTGTGGTCTACGTAAATGCGCAAGGCATAATGGGACAAAGCAAGGAAAGGGCTGGGTCTGCCTCCTCCGTTGGCAGCGCTTGCAGGTTCAACACCTGATCCTTGAAAGGCATGGTGGGAAACTTGGGCACGTAGCCAGGCCTGGGTCTCAAGAGAACATGAGAGTAGACAGGCCCAAACTCTAGATACGAATCACCAACTGACAATGCCTGCAGGTCCCCCACCCTCTTAATAGAGGCGAGCATAGTCAGGAGCGATGTCTTGAGAGATAGACTCTTCGGCTCAACTGACTCAGCGGCTCGACAGGGGCTCCCTGTAGCCCCAAGGGGACTATGGAAAGATCCCAAGATGGAGAGGGGGGCGGCCTTTGGAGTGGTTCAGCCTCCGGGCACCCCGCAGGAACCTGATGACCAGCTCATGCTTTCCTAAATACTTACCTTCTACTGCTAGGTGAAGGGCCGATATAGCGGCCACTGACACCCTTAGGGCAGAAGAGGACAACCTCCGTTCCAGCCCTTCCTGCAGCAAGGAAAGCACTGAGCTGATCGGGGCAATTGTAGGGGTCTTCTCCACGGGAAAAAAAACAGTCAGTAAAAAGGCTCCACTTCAAGGCGCCACTTGTCCTCCCTGACTGGCTCACTGGGGGAAACGCGTATTTGCATAGGCCCTGGGGTGAGCTGTGTGCCAACGCATCCGTCCCGAGGGGTGCCTTAGACAGGAAATAAAACAGCGGGCAGTGGGAAGACTCGCGGGTAGCGAGCAGGTCCACCTGTGCCTCCCCGAACTGCCGAACAGACGGAACGGAAACCGCTGGATAACACCGTCCAAACCGTGGCAGATCACCACGGACGGTGGCGAATCCTGTCGAAATAGTGTGGAGTGAATGCAAGACGCACACACTCGGCTCCGAAGCAAGAATCTGAATGAAAGCAAGTGGCGGCCGGCTTTATGCACCCAATTCCGAGTAGGCGTGACCCGGCACGCAGCTCTCTTGCCCAATGCTCATTGGCTCTTTCCTCTCAGGCCAATGCTCATTGGCACATTTTTTCTACTTGAAGATGATAGGGCTCTCAAGCAAGACCCCATACGTCAGTCCGTTGACTTAACATCGAACGTGACTGACTCAAAGGGAACTTCAGTTTACTTGCGCGGTTCGTTGCAGGTTAATTATCTGGTTTGATAACCCCTTATTACCCAAACGTAACACGTTGTTCCCTTTTGCCTACTCGTACATTCTTTATAGGTATACTATAATAATTCAATATACTTACGCAGTTCTTTGCGGGTTGTAATCTAAAGCGTTACCCTTCTTGGTGGTATAGCCTACATTTTGGGCTATGGGGAGCTACGGCACCCCATGATTTTTAGGCTGTTTACACCGGCACAAAAAATTCGATTTTTTACTCACATCTGACACAGATCGCAATTTGTTGCACATGTATAAACACAAAGGATCTGGGCCTCCCTAACTGTAATGTCCCAATAGGCTACTTCAGCATTCAAGTAGGATAGCAAAACAGCTTTTTGTCCACTGGATATAGATATTCAGTTAATATTAGATTTCAGGTTTGCCTTTAAGAAGCTTTGATACAGATTACTTCTCACTCGCCTAAAGTGAAACCAATTAATGTCAATGTTATGTCAGTGGGTCCCACCCTCTGAAAGTTTTAAGAAACAGAATACAATGTAGAAAATGAAAAAAAGCTACTTTTTTGCAGCTAGTGCCCACTCAAAGTCATGCCTTGGTGGCTGCTAAGAAAAGGCTTAACAGGCACACAAAGAAAGTGCAGCTTGTGTCACCTGTCATCACCTATTTAGGAATCATTGTAATGTGAAAATAAACCAGGCTTGTTCTGTCAGTCATTTGCTGGTTTATTCTAAGTTCAGGAGAGTGTGAGCGTCATTGACATGTCAAGACAGACAGTTTTAATTTTTGCATAGAATGACATTGCATTGGGTGCATACTGTAAAAGTAAAAACTTTGCCAAAGTCAACGATCAAACACACAAGCGCATTTTTAATGTTTCATAAAGAGTACCTTTGTATGTATTCTCTATAAAAACAGATTTTATAAAGAAATGAACAATTCGGTTTTTTGAAGAAATAAAAATTCTGGCAAGTAGTTTGTTTCTTTCACTTCCACTAGTGTAATGAATGCTCAAAAGCGTTCAGATCCATTTGCAGCTTATTTAATAGAAGCGTAAACAATAATCACAATGGTAAATATGGCAGGCAGCAAACAATCATACACTATAATCAGACAAGGGTCAGGGCAGGCAGCAAACAATCACAGACGAGAGACAGGCTTAATATCAAGGCAGGCAGAAAGCGATCACAAACCAGAAACACAATCCGATATGGGGCAGGCGGCAAAGAATCAGAATCTGATCAACAATCCAGGTCGTTCACAAACAGCAGAACAATAAAGGTATAAACGCTCAGAAATGTCACACTGGGTAAACAAGACTTCGCAATGATGAATGGTTTCAGTCCGGTTTATATTTGGTAATGGTAATGGTGATCAGCCGTGATTTGTGGAAAGTGTAGTTCTTAAGGAGGTGGTTAGAATTCCGGAATGGCTCCCTCTGCTGTCACGGTGGAGAGGGTGCTGGAGCCTCCACCGTAACACACTAACATTAGACTTGCATATTAAAGGTATTGCATTACATAATATGACTACATGAATAATGTTCATTTACTAACGTGGTGTCCAAGAACTGTTCGTCCGCAATTATTTGTTGTCAGTCTAATGTTATCTTCTATGTATTTAATGTATACTGTATAGGTAAAACTCAATAGTGGGTGGGTGTTTTGCTGTAAATAAATTACTGACAAATTACTGCTACCAAAAGAATCCCAGCTGTCTTAAAACATTTAGTTAATGTAGCTTTATGGGCAAGTGCATTATAATATAATATAACCAAATTAACATTTGGAAAAAAACAATGTAGTGGGTAATGGGGCTGTCTCCCAATAAAACCACCACCAGAGAAAACTCTCACCCAAGTACTAGTTATGGACTATTCTTTTCCCACATACTTCCTATTGCCAGTCTATCTTCCCTACTGAGCATTTACATTGCCATTGTCTTGTTATTAGTGATGAATATATGATGCCAAATATTGATGCTTTAAAGGTTTCTTATCTTAGATTTGTTGAAAAGTGGTTCATTTTCGAGGCTTCCAGGTTACCTAGGTTGCTAGGGATACCTGGTGGTCAATGCACATATGGTGCAGGACACAAATTGTCAAGAGCCACAGTAACCCTGTTTCCTGAGATGGGGAACGAGACGCTGTGTTGCTTCGCCACATCTCGGTTTCACCTGCACAATCTTTCTTCAGACCTAAGCTGATGAGGTATTTTGCAAAGGCTTTGTGGTGTGCAATGCTACGTAACATGACCTTGAACTTGCCTATAAATAGGCCTGGTTTTAAACATGTTCAGACTCTGGTGTGCAGTTTTCCCCACAGCGTCAAGCTGACGCAGCGTCTCGTTCCTCATCTCAGGGAACAGGGATACATACGTAACCCGAATTGTTTCACAGTGGCAAAATGTGTGCTACAAGGTTCATGTAGTTTTGATACATTAACTTACACACATGAAAACAAATAATTATAAGTAATAAGTATTTTTGCTCAGTGTTGGAAATTAAGGGAAATTAATTTAAATAAATTAGTTTAAGTATTTATGGTCAGTGTTTCACAATGTTTCATAGCCCTCAGTGTTTTAACCCCCTTGAGTTCGAGAGGGAGTTAGACAAATCATACAGTCAAAGTGTTCTGCAGATAGTGAACCCCTTCTGGAAGCACTGCACTCTGATTTTCAAACATCACTGGTGACGTCCCTTCACTAAAACAACACAAGCCTGATATTCTTGATGCAAGCTTTAAAGCCTCAAAGGAGCCAATAAATGGCTACCCACAGGTAGACAGAATTTGCATACCCAATCCAAAAAATTGAGAATGTTAAATATCTGTACTGAGGACAGGGCAGCAAGTAATAAAACTTGTAATAAGAGAGAACAAGGAGCACAACCTCAGGCTCATAGGCAAAATTAAAACAATGCAACAATCTTGCACATGAATGAAAAATAACAGAATGACTGGATGGGAACTCATTCCCTTAGAAACAAAGCCAAGCATAGCATTCACAGCGAACCACAGTAACAATCTATGTGCCTAAATACAGCAGAAGCTGATAAAAAACAGCTTGCTGACGCTCTGCTATATGATCTGGTTGAACACAGAGAAGCATGTCTAAGCGCTACAGGTGGAAGTGGGATCAACACTCACCATAAGCACTTCGAAAGCCAGGGAAGACACATCTAAGTAAAAAATCTGGTGAAAGTATTTTGCGAAGACCAGCCAGCCACTAAACATAAATCCTGAATAGAAGTCCCTTTAGACCAAGCTCACAAGGAAGCAATAGCTCACGTCAAATGGGCTTTTATGTTAATAGGACATTTTTTACCCTGACTTAAATTGATGACCTCTATGACCCAGTGAGAAAGCCTCTGCTTAAAGATGGGTTGCCCTTTAGCCCAGCTACCTCAGCATATAAATAGTTGAACAGACTAGTTGATCAACAGAGACCCACAAAGCCCAAACAGGGCATAGCACATGCAAAGCTTTGACATCCTGAGAGGTTAACAGCTCAGAGAGAAATGCAGGCAAAATAATGACCTGTGCTCTAAACGGTGTCAAGTAATACTGCTTTGAAGGGGAGCCCTCTTAAAGCCAATTGATGTGAGTGGCTTTAACAGGGAGTGAGAAAGCACTTTTAACACCAAAGCCTAGTCCCATGGTGGCACAGATTGATGGCGAGGAAGATTTAATCTCCTTATTCCCCTTTAGAAATCAAATCACTAGATGACGCCTGACAACCGATTGTCCAGAATGTCAAAAACAGTACAGCATCCCAGGCCAACATTATGTTCTTGGCACCATCAAAGAGCATAGGTAGAAGAAGCATGAGAGTCTCTAAGCATGTTAAGCCCACAGCAAGACAAAGTGCTCAAAGACAAAGTGCTCAAAACAAACCCCACAGTAGCCATACATGAAGGTTCCACAACTTAGGTTGTGCCAGATTGTGCCAGTGGCCTGAGACAGCAGGGCTTTTCTTAGGGGAATTGGCCACAGGGGCACCACTATTAGCTCCAACAGGTCAGAAAAACCAAAGGCGGATTCAGCAAGTTTGGGGGAATTATAATCACTAATGCTTTCTTCTCTCTGATCTTGCAAAGAACCATGGGCAAGATCTTTATAAGAGGAAAGGCATACAGCAGCCTGAGATAACACACTGTAGAAGAAGCCACCATCAATCCTAGCAGCCTCTGAAACTCTCTCAGAATGACCGGCAAACCTGGACTAAATGACTTAGGCTCAGAATGCTTACCCATAGCCTAAGGGACTCCAGGACTCCATTTAATAAGGGCATTCACGCACTTATTGAATATGCAAGAGGATGATAAGAAATAAGATTTGATGTAGACTGTGACTTCGCACTGCATAACAGCGGGGCAAGGGATGCAGTGCATACAGGAGGAGGAGGAGGAAACAACTTTTTCATAAGGATTTGGGTTTATTGCATTTTTTACACAAACAACAGTAACAAAGGGACTCTCTTTGTCAGCCGCAGGAACAGAGGGGACCTAAGACAGAACAAGGTGCTGGTCCTCTGACAAGCACTCTCCTCCTCCAAACAACCCCATCTGGAGCTGGACTTGGTGTCCGATGAGTACCTATGTCCCTGGTGGGGGCTCCTAGAGTGCTTTACTATACCAGGTTATGATGGAGTCCACAACAACCAGAGCTGGACAGACCGTCTGTCTAATTGACACCTCATCTTTATTCGATTACAA
The DNA here is from genome assembly GCA_036877575.1 of Botia almorhae. Classification (NCBI taxonomy): domain Eukaryota; kingdom Metazoa; phylum Chordata; class Actinopteri; order Cypriniformes; family Botiidae; genus Botia; species Botia almorhae. The sequence continues at coordinate 15,174 of JAZGTJ010012647.1, forward strand.
TATACTAAATAAAAGTAAATTCAATGGTCTTTGGTCTCATTAATTCCAAGGTGAGACTGAGATTATTATTATTTAAGCATTTGCATATAGAAATGTATGTTCATGGTTCAAATGATATGTGGCAGGATTCTGACAGGTGTTGTGCACAGGGCCGGCCCGTGGCATAGGCAGTATAGGCAAATGCTAAGGGCGCCGTACATCCAGGGGGCGCCAGAAATGGAGGAAGAAAAAAAGTGTAACTTCCACTATTCCTTTCGCGCGTACGATCACACCGGTGTGATCAGAACGTTCAGTGGTCACGTGATCACCTGCTAAATTCAAACCGTGTTCAAACCTGCAATGGCGGTAAACGAGAGAGCGAGTCTTTCAGCGCTTACCCACATAGCAAATTTTATTTGGCCCAGGTCCGGCCAACACAACCCGCTTTTGCTTGGCCCACATATCGCAATGAATTAGGGTCCTAGTGTGGACCAGGTCTGGTTTCCAGACAAGGGCCACACATGGGCCATAACTGGT
>JAZGTJ010012648.1:0-11276 GCA_036877575.1 Botia almorhae
TCCCAACTTTTGTAATAATTGTAAAGATTAGCGCCAGTTGGCTACGCCACACAATTTGTAGTGGGAAATCTGCGTCTTTGTTCGTCAACTTACATTTAGCCAAGTCACTTCAGACTAGAGCAGAATAATGTAGAGACATGACTGGTATAACGCTATAAAAGGATTTGTGATAGTTTAAACATTGTTGCCATGGTAACATGTCAAACTTTAAAACCGCACTACAATGTATTTCAGGCGCTTAACATGCCTGAAATGGCATGACACACACATCATAGTGGTCAGCCTTTAGCTGCAAAGGAATTTTTGACATCTCTAACGATGTTGCCATGGTGAGGCAATAAATTAATGGAAAAAATTAATTTTTGTGTGAATTAAGTGATTTTGTTCAAATCTTAGATGTATGTTTGGTCCTAGGGACTGATGACATTATAGTTAAAGTACTAATATAAATAACTAATTTATTCAGCTTTAATTCATTCAGGATTTACAGTACACAATTTAAAACAGCACAGAACTACAATATGTACATTGAGTACACATAAAATTATTTATTTTGTTTACTTACATATGGACTAAAAGAGCTTTACAGTAATTCAAGGTTTGGCAATAAAGGTGCATTTGGAAAGACACAACCCCATTTTCTATAACCTTATATAACTAACTTTCAGAGAGCTAAACTCTTATTAAATCCAACCCAAAATAATTGTTAGCATTTTAAATGCTTTTCTGGTCCTGTGGATTTGGACTGAAATCAGGCTATTAAACAACAGTATGAAATTAACAACGTTTCTACATTTACATTTATGCATTTTCATCCAAAGCAACTTACAGTGCATTTAAAGTACATTTTTTATTTTTTTGTGTAAAATAAAAGATCAAATGAAAAGGTTACCCGTGTTGCCTCACAAACACTAAAATCTGTGTAAAACCACTTGTACCCAGAAATAATTTTAGAACAGTTTTGTCAAAATATCATCGGTAAAAGGTGAAGAGTTTAATTCATTTCATTCTTTGTTAGATATATTTATCCACACTCTCAACAGCATCCTCTTTTGTGTACTTCCTCCATTCATCTGGAATCTCACCACTTCCCTGGTATGTTTTATTGTAGTGCTTCTCCAGGTCTTTCTGGAACCTGCACACAACCCACTTCCAGTATGGCAGCTCTGACAGGTCAGGGGTGATGCTCCAGTTAGCATATTTACGACCTGCTGTTCTGTATTGTTTCCAGGGGACTTCATTATCTGAGGAATCTGGGTAAAAACTCCGATCGCTTGCTACTGCTGTTGTGCAGAAACTAATAGACAAGTTTGTTGTGCCTCTGTAAGACCACCCATTTAATCCAATGTTACGATGGAAAGGAACTCTGTGATCTCCACAGTTTTCTATTGTGTTGGTGCAGATAGCTTTACAGAAGGGACACTGAACCCAACAGCACTGACAGAAGTGATCAATCAAAATCTCATCTGGTTTCTTCCTGCATTTGTCCATTTTTATGTCATCAATGCTTGTAAAACTGTTTTGCAGCTTTGTCATCATTTCTTTAACACTTTCACTCAAATGTTTCCCAAGAAAGTCCAAGTCTTTAATTTCTGTGAGATCAACACAAGCGTTCCCTTCAAATTTCAGCTCATCTGTCAGTGTTGTGGTGAATCTTTTGAACCATGTGTTTCCATCTCCTCTGTTATTTTTAACCTCCACTGTCACTGCTTTAACTGCGTTACTGACAATCTGCTCTTTCTGTTCTAGATTTCCTTTGAAAATGTTCAGAATCATTTTGCTTTGTTTGGTGAAGTATTTGTCCACTTCATTTTTTATGAATTGTTGAAAGTGTTTTTTGGGATTATGAATGTATTGTATGTACTGCTCAAAGTCTTCTTTTTCTGCAAGAGATTTCAGAATGTGTTTCTCCAGATTTGGTCTGTTCTCACGTAATGATTGTATATCACACCTCATCTGTGCTGCTAAATCAATAGCAGATTTGTTGTAAACAGCTTCTAGGATTGCCGGTTTAAGTTTACTGCAGATGAAATCGATCAGTATGGTGGTCGATGTTGCTCCTCTGCAGTAGTTCCTGAAGACATTGTAATATTGAGTTTTATGCTTCTCAAGATACATTCTTGGATCATTTGCTTCCCTGAATTCTTTGTGTTGTTTTAACAACTCCTCATATGCATTGTCACACACATGGAGACAAAGATCAATGGTAAACTCACGTTTTAGCTTGTATTTTTGTTTTTCTGACTGATGTTGCTCTACTGATTTTTTTACACAGTCTGTTATTTGCTGAATGTAACTGTCATTGTAGCCCTGTCTTCTGGCCGCTGATTTCTCCATGATCTTCTCAGTTTCCATAATATTTTTTTTAATCAGTTGCCTTACTGAGTCATGATAGTCAGCATTCAGGATCTTGTTCTCTGGTTTGTTTTGTTTCCCTGTGACAAATAACATCATTTTTTGTGCTGGATTCACTACGTACTGCTGAATGAACCCACTCTTGCTTCCCTTAGGGCTTTCTCTAGCTTTTTCTGTAGAAACAGTGTCATTTGAACGCTCTAGATGCTTCTGTACTACAATGTAGTCATCATAATCACCCCGGTTGACTATCTGTTTGAAGTCTGGCAGTTGTTGTCGCTTACCTACAAGAGTGCATTCTTGGTTTTCAGATAAAATTCTTATGACATCGTTCCAATAATGGAACTCTTTTGTAGAAGGAATATCTTTTGTAATCTCTGTGACCCATTTACTCCACATTGTGTCAAATTCCTCCTTCAGAACATGTTCATCAGTTCCTTTGCTTTCCAGACTCAAAGCAAGTTCTTTGCTCCGAGTAAAAAGCATATTGTCATACTCTGTCCTTTTCTTGTCTACCTTCTCCCTGGCTTTCTTCTGTTCAATCTCTTTATCCAACTTTCTTTTTGTTCCATTTACAAGATCATCATGAAGTTCTCTGATTCTGTTTTCAAAATTTCCTCGCCATTGACACAGAATTTCTTTGTCTTTGTCCTCATCAAAATAAAACTTCATTGATTTTTTTACTTCTTCATTTGTGTTGCTCATTTCTGCCAACAGGTCATTTATCTGAACCTCACTGATTCCATTTGCAACTCTGTTGTAGAACTTTTCCTCAATACTCATCATGGCACTCCTGAGACTCCAAGTCCAGTCACTGTACTTAGTTTCCAGTTTTCTGTATACAGCAATTTCTAGTGTATTTTTGAAGCTGAACACAAAGTTTTCATTTAGCAGTGCGTTCCAGAGATCCTTAATACGCAGTTTTAACTGTGACAGTGTAATGCCGTTTGATTTAGAAGCTTTAGAGATAATGGTGTTCTTTAACTCCTGGATGTTTCTGCTGTAATCTGGGTTTGGTGGAGCCATAGGTGGGCTGCCCTCCCACAGCTGTGCAAAATACTTCACATCATTCTGTATGTCAAATTCAATGACATCACTGAAAAACTCTTTATCACAGTCTTCCTCTTTAGCAGCAAGCTTTGTCATCTCATCCAATTTCTCCTGGAGTCGTCTCCTTCCCTCCATGTTTTTTTCTCCGGCTGTGACGTCAGAAACATTCTGATGCACAAACATGCAGCTGGGATTCAGTCTGATCTTCTGCATCCTCAGAAAGGCCTGAACAACAATCTGAAGAATGTCCTGCATCTCAGCAGTGTTTTCCCCAAAAATGTTGATTAATGTCATGTTTCCAAGACCGACAACAAATGTGGCCATTTCATTGTCATGATTTCTTGTGGATCTACCAGCCAGTTCTAGAGCACGAAGACCCTCAGTATCAACAACCAAAATATAGTCAACTGTTAGCTGTTTTTTTAGCTCCTCTGACACTCTGACCAGCTGCATGAAAGCTCCTCTGGTGCATCGGCCTGCACTGACTGCAAACTGAAGTCCAAACATGGCATTCAGCATTGTGGATTTCCCAGAGCTCTGAATCCCTAAAACTGACAACACAAACACTCTCTTGTCTCCCAGTTTCTTGATTAGTTCATCTAGAACAGCAGTAACCCAGATCAGAGGAACATGGGCAGCATCTCCATCCATCAGCTCCAGTGGAAATCCAGACAGCATCATTTTTGCTGCAAGACCAGGAAGAGAAGTGAAGTCACACTGCAAGTTTTTCCTGCTCTTCTTCACAGATGCACATGATTCATATCTCTGACCAACTTCTCTCATTAGGTGCTCCAAGCCAAAGGTTGCAGCGTGGAGTTTCTGAGATATTCTCTCAAGTTCTTCTTGATCAGCTGTCAGTTGTTGAGATTTATCATGTTTCTTTTTGAGGTCTAGGACTGTTGACCACTTTTTATCATACTCATGGTGAAGGGCCGAAAGGCTTTCAGTGGTGTAGTCATCCAGTAGGATCGTAAGCCATTTAAGAAAATACGTTATCCTGTTTCCTTCCTGTGAGTTCAGTTCTTGGATAAAGGTTTGCACAAACGGACTTAGAACAGATGTCTGCTGCTGTCCACGAATACTCAGCATTTCTGATTTCTTATCACTTTTGCTCTTTTCAATGTTGTCATACTTATGTAGTTCACCTAATGTAAGTCGATGTAGTTCTTTATTTTTCTGGCACCACTGATGCCACAGTTTTCCCTGACATGGCAGAAAGGATTCTTTAATTTCTGTCAGTTCTTTATTCTTCAGCAAACTCATCATTTGGCGAGCTGTGTCTTTTCCTGTCTTGCAGTCTTCATCAATCGTCTCGTCTACTTTGATATGTAACTGCTCTGCCACATCTTCAAGCTTGAAATAGGAAGATGGTTCTGAAGATAAGATTGCATTATTTACAGCTTTTATAAGTTCTTTAACTACGTCTGACTGATTTCTGTCTTTCAGACCCATTTTGTATTTCCCTTTCCGTATTTCTGTGAGAGCTGAATTGTTCTCAGTTAGAAGGCAAATGAGTGGCTTTGAGTCCTTGTACAGATTTTCAATCTTTTTCATGCTGTTGTCATTCTTGTTCAATTGTGGTAAAATAAAAACATTTACGGAGGCCGTCTGAGTCAAGATATCCAGCTGTTTCTCATTGGCTCCTGCATCACCATGAAGATTACAAAACGCAACGCAGTCAGGAAATGTGTCTGTTTTGTCTCCAGAGGGGCAGTACCAGGTGATCTCCACCACTCCATCCATCAGAACTCTGCTCTTGCTGCTGCCTGGACAGTTTCTGTGGAAGAACGTGTTGTGTTTCTCATTGATCAAGCTGTTCATCAGCAGAGATTTGGATGAAGACACAGAGCCAAACCTGAAAAAAGCCACCATTGGAGTTTTTGCCTTGTAGACCGGCTGGAATCTGCTAATGGTTTGACCTTTATCATCAGTTGTCTTCCAGCTCTTGTTGATTTGTCTGAATGTCCAGAGAGGAAACTCAATCTGTTGAGTGAAAGGATTGGGTACAAGCAGAGGAAGAGCGAACTGACACTGTGAGAGTTTATTTACCATGAGCTGCTTTAGAAAACTATCAGCACAATAAAAAACAGCCATTTGAGCATCCATTAGGTGGATGGCCTCTAATTTATTAGTTTCACGAGCAGTTTCAGCTGCAGTTTCATTGAAAATATCATTAAAAGCATCTTCCACATCCTCAGACAAATCATGGTCCGGTTGTTTTGTGTCATTATGCTCATTGTTCTTAATAATTTGGATGCCTCTTGCTCTGTAGTCCATTGTCAGTAAGTTTTGTAGAAATGTCGGAGCAAACAGTTCCTCTGTACAGGACTGAAGAGACTGTAAATGTTCAGTTAACTGAAGGAAATCTGCAGTTTTTAGCTTTTGATGTTTGCCTTCAAGATGAAGTCTGCCAAACAGCTCCTCAGCACATAGCTGAAAAATACCATAATATTAATATTAACGTTGAAGGTAAAAAGTACACAAACTTGTAGATTTGAATTCAAGATGGTGTACAATAATTATTTATACATAAATTGTGACAACCTGTGAAATTTGACTGTTAAGATTTGCACTCACTGACAATAAACAAAAACCTTTGTTTTGAACTATTGTAGTGTTAACTGGCAAACGTGTAGTGCTGATAGATCAAGCAGAACAGATATTCTGCTGAACTCTGCTAGAATTGACAGAAGCAACAGAAGTTGACAGAAGCAGAGTACATCCTATGGAACTATGTCCCCACAACACCAAAAATGATTCGCGTACAGGATGATCCAATTATGACTATGCCGATCCTACAGGTCCAAAGCTCAGGTCCAGTTCATTAGGTCCTGCACCAGGTCTTACTAGACTCTCCTCCATCAGTAAAATGACTTTGTCTGTTACTCAGACTTAAGAATAGTTAACACCTCTATTTAATCATGAGGCAGATACAGAGATGAAGGGGAAAAACAGCAGGAAGGAGACATAAGGCATTCGGAAGGAAAGTTATATAAAATGAGATTATTGAATAATCCTAATTGCATTCGCAGTGCTCAGTCTGGCCAGCACCTATTCTGGACATTTTAAACATTCCTAGAACTTTCAAATTAACATTTAAAACGTTTATGTTACTTAATAGAGGAGTCAGAGAAACGTTCTTACAACCTAATATTCTTAGCTGGGTTGTCTGACAGGTGTTTTGAACAGAAAGCATTCACTTCCTGTCTGCTGTTTGTTGACCACACACGTGCACACTGTGGTTTTTTGCAGCCAGGACAGAGCTGAAGCTGCTGGGACAGTGGTGGAGTTTAAGCTCTGTTTATTAGTTTGCTCTGACTTTCTGTAACTCTCTGATAAGGGCCAAGTTGCTGGTGAAGGTGCAGTATGCATGTACAAATATTTAGTGTACACATTCTTAAATTAAAAATGTACCAGCTCTCGAGTTTTGCTGTTTGTACCCTTCATATTTAAACAGTTTTACTCATTAAAAAGTAATGAAAAGATTTTGCTCCCAAGTCTCAAACTCTTCAACATATATATATAAATACTTTTCATTGTTTTACCTTTTGTCCGTCTTTCTCAGGTTGTGCAGAGCTCCTCAAAGGCTGTGATTTAGTGCTTTTGTCTGTTTCTGGACCTTCATTTTATAAGAAACAAAAGGGCTTGGATTTATATAAGTTATATCTATCAATAAGTTATATCTACTTTTTTGGATTATGTTCTTAAAAAGAATAAAACAATTCAATTTAATGAGTAATATATCAATACACTGCAGACATTTCTCCAGCCTAATTAATCTATGTGATCAACAAAGTTCATGTAAATGTAGGTTGCCATGTTAGTAATACAAATAAAGTAAGTATTTATAATATAATAAAAAAGTTATATTAATATAAGTTGTTTTCAATGGTTGTCATACAAAACGGTCAAAATTTTTGTCTGAGAAATATCTCTTTTGTTTTTTTAGTAAATGCACTTTATATATGTTTTGTACTTAAAATGTACTTATTAATTATATCTAGGTGAGACTAGTAATTTAATATGCATTTTGTGATCTTTGTAGGGCTAAATTTAATGGTCAGAGTTATCTAATTTTCTTACCAAATTGAAATTCACTATTTTGCAGGTCACTTAAAACTGTGTTGTACGTCTCACTAATGTAGCACTGCTCCAGACGTTTAATCCTGTCCATCAATCCTCTCATCTCTGATGGGTTGTTCATGATCCTGCTGCAGATGTGATACCTTTCCCCACATTTCTCAACCAGCTGCTCCAGTACAGGGTTTTTCTTCAGCTCATCTATGATATCGTCACACTCTTCTTCTCTCTCATAGGTGAAGAGAATTATTACAAATGAAAGAACTTTGTCACCAAACGTTCTCTGCAGCCATTCGATGCCCATCTTGTCAGCATCTGTCAGCTGGCCCAGTCGAACAACAAAGATGAATGCGTGGATTTCTTTTGCATTCACTAGCTGAAGAATAGCATGATTGGAGGAGATCATATCATCCGTCTCATGCAAGCCAATCATGTTGATCACTGACACATGGTGCTCTAAAACAGTCCTCTGCAGTGGAACACTCATGCAAAATTCGGCATTTTCAAGACAGGGTTGTTTTTCTCCAAGCAGAATGTTATCACATCCGAACTGGACTGCCGCAGAGTTTCCAAGTAAAGCGACAGTTAAATTTGTAAACCTGTGATCTAGGAACAACAAAGAATTGTTTTTCAGAGCAACCAAGAACAATCTGATCATCTGATATGTTTACGTTTTGAAATGATAAAAGATGGTTTTCTTACTTTGAGATGATACATCTGATGGCGCAGGTGTTTTATTTGCAGATGGCGCGGGTGTTTCGCTTGCAGATGGCGCGGGTGTTTTATTTGCAGATGGCGCGGATGTTTCGTTTGCAGATGGCGCGGGTGTTTCGCTTGCAGATGGCGCGGGTGTTTCGCTTGCAGATGCACGATCATGATCAAGTTTGCCCCTTTCCTCTACATTATCCTGGAAAAAGAGAAACTGTATCTGTTACTTATTACTATGACTTTCAAAGGTCATTTAGGTGTAAAACATTACTGTATATGTAAAACATATTCGCTACATAGCCAAAAGTATGAGGAAACCCAGCAACATGTGCCTATACTGAGCATGAGAACATTCTATACTATAGTGGCTTCCTCTCCTCTAGAGAGGTCCTGCAGATTTACCTATACAACTTGTCCAAGTTCTGTTTGCAGACCCTGAGTGAAGAGAGTGCACATCACACCCCCTTTATCAGTTTGCATTACTCAATGTACCTGAGGCCCTCAAATCTAATTCAAGGCTCTGATGTTTGCCTACAAGACAACCATTGGCTCACTACCCCTATACCTCAACTCACTAGTTCAGACCTGTCTGTTATAATAGATTATAATTTACATTATAATCTGTTATCTCTTTACATTACATGTACTGTTTTTGTTTACTTTGTTTATCTCTGACAGGATGTGCTTGATTTGAGGCTGCCAGAGCGATTACTGTGTTTCTGTGATGTGTTTTATTTTGAGTGATGTCAGTGGCACTGAGGCTGACTGCTTTTGTAATTCAATATTTAAAAAAAACTTTGGAGCGCTGTCTTTGCAATTGTTTTTCTCTGTAGCTGTTTACCTTGATGTCATCTGTTTTTGAATGCGTCACTGGAGAATCGTCCATGACGTCATCTGGATTTAGATGTGTGACTGAATGATCTTTATTCATAATGATTTTCCTGGAAAAACATAAAGCATGGTGGGTTATCCCCATGTTATCATGGGTTATCACCATGAATATGACACCTGTCAGACTGCCTAGAGATTTGACACGTTACCCGCCACAGTTGATTTTTAACAGCGTTTAACAGGTTGGTGGGTAACAATTCTTGAACAAATCCTGACCTTAAAGCATGCGTTGCTTAAAGGAGCGTCGTGCGCACAATTTTAAAAGGAATTGAGGAATTTTCAAGGAATTACACTCTTGTAAAAGCGTACAAACCAAAATGTATGACATTGACGTCATTTATGTCACTATAGACACCAAAAGACTTACAAATCTTTTAATCAACATGAAATCAATATTCCACAAGACACAGCGCAACTGCCGTCATTCAAAAGAACAAACCCAAAATAAATATAAGCTAAAGGGTAAATGTTAAATCAAAGCTACACAAACTCAATTATATAAAAGGCTTTGTGCGAAATCTAAAATTTTTATGTTAAATCCGTGATTAAACTGTTTCCCAAAGATAAAGTAATAATACATAAATGGAAATTACCTGCTGAACCGTCACTTGAATCTCTTCAATGCTGAACGTTACACGGTTTTGTATTACCGAAACAACGAGCGTTTCATCTATATTTTTACACTGCTGGAAAAGGTGACGGTCTCACACTGCAGTTTCTGATTCTCATATAGTCTCATATAACCACAAACTGCGGCTAATAAAACACCGAGTTTCGTTTTCTAGAAATCATGTGATTTATAGGGAAACCAGAGACAGTATAAGAGCTAATGTTTATGTCAATGAAAACCAAGTTTCTCTTTCAGTCCTTTGTTGCCACATTACCAGTTTGTCCAAACTGAAATTTAAGTTATTTCCTCTAAAACAGTAATTTAAAGGAACAGTTCATTAAAAAATTAAATTCCGTGGTTATTCACTCCCCCTAGTGTTGTTCAATCTGCACGGCTCGTTTTATATTTTCGGATTTGTTTGTGCTTTAATGAAGCGTCTAAACCTCCGTTTTTATTCCTCAAACTTTTTCTTCTGGGTATTTCGTCAACGTTTGGCATTTTATGTTCCAGGTGTTAATTTTAATTAAAACTATCAGATTTAAACTTTTGAAATGGGTGAACGGGTGTGTTGATTGAAAACTTTCAGATGGGGATGAACGTCAGTTTCACTTATCTCCCTTATATCCACAGTGAAGACGATACAGTGCCCAAAATAAGATTAAACATTATTATGTTTAATGTGTAATCTTATAATAAACCAATAGAAAAACAATAACAAAAAAAAATGCTAACATTTTATATAAAATAAAACGAATCTATAATATAATGGGGAAATAATGGAAGTAATTATAAAATGAATATATGACAAATTAGTGTTCTTTTACGCCAGTTTAAATTCAGTCTCGTCTTGTTGATGAACTTGGGATGCATTGATGGAGTTTTAATGATCTGTGTTCTAAGCTCTCCAGGCAACAGTCGTTATGACCAGAAGAAACACAAGCCAAAAAACAAACACTTATTTACAATAAGAATGATTTAAAGTTAGAAGGCAGTTTTGTGCTTACAGAAGTCTTCACTGTAGCAACATGCTAACATGCAGACATTTAATTTTTATACAGTGTTAAAACTCACACTTGTTTATTTGAAGCCTTTCTGTTTAGTTTTGATTTATTAATATTCATCTATTATTTAGATATTTATAGTTTCAAGAACTGTTAAGTCATGCTCACACTGACATTTCTGCTTGGTTTAAAGAATACGATGCTGTTTTTAACTGATTTGTTTTAGAAATTTTTGCAGTGTGTGCAAAAAACAAACCCTGTATTAGCTGTTTAGTGATCTGGTGTGGTATCCTGCCAGGAAGATAGTTATACCCTGGAAAAAAGGCCAGGGTTAAAGTCCCTTTGGCATTGATCAGCCATAAAGAGTTAGGTGTGGTAACCTGCATTGAATTTATTCAGAAAAAAGGCCAGGATATTAATAACTTCCTTTGGGCGTAACTCACCCATAAACTGCGACTGCTGTGGTATCCCTATTCATATAGTGAATTAAAAGGACTGGGTGCAAGACCCGAGGCGATTAGTCACCCTCAAACACGGTTTAGACCTTTTCCTTCCAAATTTGGTCTCTAGTCTAGAGTTGA
>JAZGTJ010012649.1:0-15687 GCA_036877575.1 Botia almorhae
AATGATAATAGTAATAATAATAGTAATAAGGTTCTTGTAATGTTTCCAGCAATACTAACACAATATATCTTATGCTCTCTTATCTCTCCTGTGCATCTCTGCACAACTACAGGTGTCTGGTACAGGATGTGAAGGACAGGAAGTGAGAGCTAGTCTGTGAAAGTCACACTGACTTGTTGTCCATCATGTTTTGTTTATCTCAAAACGTGCATCATTCCTTCCTGTCCTTTAATCCCCATATTTCACTCCATCTGTGTGCTTTTGTTCAGCTCTTTGTCTCAGCTCTCTATCTTCTTACTTCTCTCTTCATCTTTTCTTTGCTCTCTCTTTCCCTCCATCTGCCGTCTTGCGGCCCGTCTGAGAGCTGGCGAGACTTCTGAAGGTTCTTCACTGGGGGGGGGAGGTTTTCTGGAAAGCAACAAAAGGATTTAAAAATAAGTTTGGTCTTATTTTAATGAGACCCTCAGTATCTCCCAGCCCGACTGCCTGCTGTACCTTACAGGTCATCTCAAGTGTGTGTGTGTGTTGTGTTTGTGGATATGAGCTGATCTTTGTCTTGTTTGTTTGAGAGCAAAAATAGTTTCAAGTTCATATTTAATCAGTATTGTGCCCCGCCTGGTGGCATATGGGTTCTAGATCAATGTCTATGGATTAATTTTAATTGGTTGGCTTAGACTGTCATCTGTAAGTAGAATGACTCATTTGTTTTTTTTTATATATATAAATACAAATGTTTTTGAACTATCGAGAGAGTGCGGTCGTGTCCTTAAAGGGTAGAAATAGTCATCTAAATATAACTAACCAACTAACTAATGCAGTTACTTGAAATGCAGTGAAACCTTCGTTTTCGTTTGGGGCAAAAACTTCGTTGACGTTATTGTCAGGATATGATTGGTTCACTCTCATGTTTCCCTTTATAAAATTTTGCCATGGTAACCCATGAATTCTTTGAACGACATAACATAAAAACAATTAAAGCCAATTATCTGATAACACATTTTTGGTGGGAAAACAGCATTAGTAAAATTTTTTTTGACATAAGTTGACACACTCATTACTCTGAATGCCTCATTCAGCAGTGGCTAACTCCAGATCTTTCTTCTGTTGCGTCCTGTTTATTTTGTTGCCATTGTTACGCTGTCGGTTAATAAAGTTTAGGAGCCTGATCGTGACCAGAGCATAGTTTTAAAAACGTGTTTTAAAGGTTCCGGCAGAGCTCATAAGGTTCTGCATAGCAGGACTGATCCGCCCGGTTTATCTGTCAGCCTGAGATCATTATTCAGCGATCCCTCCCACAGAGAGCTCTCCACTTTAACTTATGAGAAAAGTTCTTAGCCTCTTGTTGATCCGGGTCAGGAGCATTAGCGAGCGCATCAGATGAGAAAAGGGGGGAGGGGCCATGTCCCCACAATCCTTCTCTGTCCCATCTGTTTGTGTATTGTGCAAAAAAAGCGTGGATTATTTGAACTGCTCTTGTTTGGTGTTTTTTCCAAAATTGTCATGAGTTTGTGTTTCTCTCTAATTTTTGATTGAGCATGTCTCAATGCGAGAAGACAAATTAGCAACGCTTTAGAAAAAGACCTTACGAATCACAAACAGTGACCGCAGAGAGCGGAGTGTTGCTGACCGCTAACAACAACGAAAGCATGTTTTTACACATTCAGCAGTGCTGTACGGTTATCTGACTGTGGTTTTAGTCGGCCTCAGTGCGAGTGACGTGTAATTGGGTGTTGTGTTGGGAGCGGACGGGAGGTGTAATCTGAGGTTGTTTGTGCTCAAGTGATTACCCCAACTAACTACCCCTAACTAACAGGGAACGTTCTCACAACAGTGGCTTAAGTTTTGTTTATAAAAGTTATCAAAAACGTTTTTGCAGTAACGTTAGTAGAGTTTTTAACTATATATATATCATATATTAATAACATTGTTCTTAAGTAGTTAGTGCAATGTTTTAAAAACATTGCAGAATTTAAAGTGTGAATAATGTTTTGTTTTAATAATGTTACAATAATGTTGTAAAACTGGACGTTTTGAACATTCCTTTCAATTTAACATTTTTAACATTTTTGTTACTTAATGGAAACGTTAGGATGATGTTAGTTGCAATCTAAAATGTGTAGCTGGGTTGGAGTGGGAAGGAGGTGTAATCTGAGGTTATTTGTGTCCGGGTGTTAGACTCCAGCACTCAGTTAGCCTCTGCACCCTCATAATCTGTCCTCAATCCTGTTAGCATTGTGTGAACTGTGATCCTATGACGAACGTCCAAAGCACAGGTCATTGGATTTCATGCAAACACACTCACACACACCGAACACTCGGCCAACATTTTCTTTTGACGCACAATTTGAATTAGCAGTTGCAATACATTTATTTTTATTTGTCCATATTGAACTGAAATTTCTTTCTCTTTTGGAAAAGCAGCGAACAAGTGCTCGGCATATATTGGAACTTCTTTAAAACTAATGCCGCCCAGGTGACATCATGTTGACACAATGCCAAGAGCGTGCAAAGCTGCAATGATGCAATGATGCAATGGATGGCTGTTCTGAAGACGTTAAAGAGATTTGTTTTGTGGAATATTTTAATCGTAAAAATTGTACTTTAAGCATTTGATTTAATTAGATGCAGTATGTCTCAGTTATTTGTACACAAATGCGAGTCCTGACAGTTATTATTTTAAAAATATTATTATTGTTTATAATTTGTATCACTAATATCCATCTTATGTTAGATTAGCAAAAATACAGTGCATTATATAAAAAAATCTTTATTTTTTACAATTTGCCTGATTTCAGTGATTCCTTTTTCCCTATTTTTATGTCTTCACTGTTTGTTCTACAGCCTATTTCACTGAAAATCTGCTTCGCAAAAATGCACAATTGTGAGAAGTGCTATAGAAATAGAGTTTTCCGAGGCCCACCTTCCAAACCCATTCCTTGTCTCTCCATCCCACAACGTGCCCTCATTACCTTGTTTAAAGCAAAATACAGCAGGCCCAGCGGCTGCATCCTTGCACGATGAGGCGAACAGTCAAGGGGAGGGCAAGAATCTGAGAGAAAAGAGGGAAGGGCCCTTCACATCACTGTTGACTTTCTGATGTCAAAATGTTTGTTCTTTTTGCTTTGTGATTTCTACAGGAATCTCGTCTCTTTAACGTGAAAATCAGAGTGGAGGGACAGAAGAGAGGAGGCGTAGCAAGGCCCCGCTGCTTCTGGCGGGTCTCTGGGGTCATTTACACCTCTTTGCGCTGTGGTGTTTGGAGCACACATGCCAGGGCATGCTTTGACTTGCACGGTGCTGTTTGTTTTCTTAACTCTGGTTCCCTGTAGTTCATAATGCCTTGATTCCTGTGATGCTCAGTGTGAAGAGCTAGTCTGTGCTTTTAGCACGTGTTGAAGACTTTCAACTCTGTGGTTGCTGGAGATACTTTGTGGAATACCTTGTTCTTGTTGCCAAACTGCTATGCTAGTTTCTTTGTTGCTAGTACATGTGCAGTAATAAAAAAATGGTTCACAACACATAAGGTATCTGCAATATGATGGAAATGTGTATGTACGTTTTAAGTGAGGCATGACTTTTTCATCAAGTTTTTTGTTGGGATTTGAGGAATCTGGCATAGCTTGACCTCCAGAGTGATGGCAGAGAGTCTGGACTTCCTAGCAGCTTTCATTGCCCAAGAACTGCCCAAAAGGCTGTCTGACATATAAAACAATCAATCACAATTCATTTTTTTTCCAGGCGGACTTTTAAAAATCATGACACGCACGTCACCCAGAAATCTCGCAGAAATCAACCAATCAGGCGACACCTTCAAAACTCCTGAAGTGATTTCAGTAAGGGCTGTCAGGGTGTCCGGTTTTCACTACACAGTTATCATGGCCAAAAGAATTTATGGTAACGGTATTATCGCTGTATCTATTGAAATCAAAGGAAAAGAACAATAATTCAATAAGTTCATTTTTGTTATAAGTTCAGGTTCATTTTGTTTATTTACTGTTTTTGGCCAGTGGATCACATTTAAAATATGAGTGTAGAAAGGCAATAAGAGAGCAAATGTTAAACAGGTGCAACAGCACCACCTACTGTGCTGGAGTGTCAACCAGATACTGCTGCTGAATTATTTACAATATTATCATACATAGTATCGAAAATCATTATTATTAATATCACACTTATTGTCAACAATGGTATGTTGTGACCCCCCAACCCCCCAACCCCGTTTAAATTTTTTATGTGGGTGTGATGTCAGAGTCTGAGATTAGGTTTTGAGTAGCTTTTGCTGTTATGCGCTAGATTTCAGTGTCTTCATTACTAACCACCCCCGAAGCACTTTTACAAATGCACTAAACAGTGCTGCGCTGTTAGTATTCAAATGACGTCATTGTCGTCGTTCATTTGAACGCAAACACGCCTCCTTTCTATGTAAATTAGGCTTCTTATGGATCGCTCTCTCACAGACAAACGGCGCTATCAGCGGACGCGATTCATTCTCGCTCGATTCCCCCCTGAGTGTTTCTGTATTGCAGGCCGCCTCTGTATCACATGCTCTAGAATCCACTTACGGTGCGCAGAACATTAAACACTTTTTCCTCTCTGAATTGACAGAACCTCGTTTTTACGTGCTGATTGAAACTATCATGAGGGCCGGTAATGGCCTATCACACACAAGTGCCTCAGTCATTGTAACCTCTGCTGTCGGTGTGGCCGTCCCCTTCACCACTGTAATTGCATTTCTAACTGACTGCTTTTAGCTCATTTTTTCTCCTTCATCTTGGGTTCCGTAACAGCTCTGTACAATTAGTCCGGGCCGGCGTTTAGCGATATGCTGCGACTGAACCCTGAGCCCATGTAATTGCATTTGGCAGGAGGGGCAGCCCGACCGCCTTGATTTCACACCTTGCAGACGCAAGTCCATTTACTTGCAAACGGCTTCAAATTACAGCTGTGGGCAGCAGCCAGGGGGCTGCTCGGGCCCCTGCCTTGCTGAATTGAATGGAGGAAATCAGCCTAATTATTACCAAGTCGCTGTAGCGCATTAATGACATGCTACAGTAATGGGACCCAAAGCGTTGTTATGAAAGAGTTCTAAAATTATGACTCCATTAGCTTGCTCACACGCAGATGTCGTCAGGTACCGCACTTTAGCGTGCTAGCGCGTTAGCGTGTAACGGCGTACCTGAGAAAAGAGGCTGGGGAAGGAGATAGCGCATTCGCTAAGTGACATCACTTCAGGATCTTCGCAGAAATTTCTTGCGCGCTTCGTAACCGGTGCAAAACATTTCGACAGCTTTACCGTGAACAGATTGGGATAATGTGCTCTGCCGCAATTATTGGATTATCATTATTTTCCATACTCGCACGCAGTCGATACCGAAGCGAAAATAAAATCCTTTACTGGTTTCACGATGTTGACCACAAATACAAATGTTTCATTATAGAGTGTTACTTCTGATGCTATACACACACATACTTGCACGCTCTCTCTCTCTTTCTCTCACAAACTCTCACACACACAGAGTCAATAAATCTTTATTGGCATGACTATAAAAGATTGCAACAGCTAAAGCATTAAAAATCTCATATGGTATGGATGTAGAAAACAGGTTGAACTACAAGCAATCACAATAAACAGAATTAAATGCTACAGATAAGTTACAAAGAATATGCTACGTAAATGTTAGAGTGACAAAAGATGGCGTGCGATCATTTTGTTAATATTAAAAGGATGAAACATAATTAAAGATGTTCCTAAGTAAAGAATCATACATGTGCGTGTGTCTGGCTAAATGTCGTACTGTTTAAAAACATCCCTCAGGCTGCCAGAATCACCAGAAATGAAAGATATGTAGCAGACCGCTCTGGGAACCGTGTGACCTTTCGCAAAATCATTTTAATTTCTGTCTCACTTTCTTTTCTCCTGTTTTTTTCTCTCTTTCTCTGTCACGACACTCTTCAAAAGGAGCGAGAAGGTCACGGCCCAGCAGTAGTTGTTGTTAATGTATCAGCCCCTGTGTTTTTACTGTAATTATGCTGTAAAGTCTTGGAGGTCTGGCTGCAGCATCTGTGTGCAGGGCTCTGTGCCAGCCACTGAGGGAAACGGAGATGTATCGCGTTTTCAGACGTCATTTTATAACCATTGTAGCTGCGCGACTCCACGTGTAAGGTTCAGGTCTTTTGGGTGTTAAATGTAGCACCACTCACGTTAAAGGAGCTCCGTTTAGTGTTTTATAATAGCCGTTTTGCTTGTTTTTGTGCGCTTATGACCTGCAACTGTTTTTGAAGATTTATGGGGTGGAGCCACAGAATTAAGTATTGACCTGGTTTGGAAGGGAAACTCTGCAATCCGTCTTTGTTGGCATGAAAAAAACAACTACAAAGGAATATCACAAGTGTGGCCCCGGGGTGTGTAGCTTACATATGGAAGAAATAAACTCTGTTTCCAGTTCATGAACTGAGACTGGCACCAGAGTGACCGAGGCTGTGGTCCACAGGGCTAATGGTGCATGTTTATGAGGTTCTTGTGATGGTCTTGGAGAGCTGCTTATAGATACAGCACAAGATTCTGCAGGTTTTCAGAAAGCACTGCAGATTCGTGAACAGCTGTCATTCACAAGGCTGTGCAGATCCCTCGCCTGTTGTGTATTCAATATTTTGGCTCATTTGCTGGTGCTTTCAGCTCGCTTTTTCTAAAACAATAGCTATATGATTCAGATGGTAATGTCAAACAGTGATAACAATTAATAAACAATCACTCTACTCAGTGATATGGTTTATTATCCTAATTGTGGGCTCTTGCTATGCAAAGCGGTTACGTAATATAAAATACATTGTTAATGTCGAGTACTAAATATTACAGGTGTGTGTTTAGCAGCATTGTACAGCAACACAGAACACAGTTCATCTGATTAGAAGAGTAAAATGTATTCACATTTTCTGTTTCTAATAAATCATTTAGTCAAATTTAAAGCCATTCCACAGTTTATCCCACAGTTAGCACAGAATTCTGCGCCAGGCGTGGCTCTTATTCGTGTGTGTGTGTTCTGTTGGGGGGCATCTTGCTGTCCTGCAGTCTGTTATGAGAGAGGGCGGACAGCTGTGCTCCACTGAGCTCAGAGATGTGTGTGTGTGATAGAAACAGATGACAGCTGATAGGCAACAGCAGACTGCTGGAGGAACTCCACCATATCTCAAACAGCCTTACTGCACGTCCCCTTAAAACTCCCCATACATCTCTCACTCTCTCTTCCTCTCTTTTCTCTTTCCCTCCAGCTGTCAGAACACTCACTTCTCATTAAACAAAATATTTCTGTATTCTTTCGTTAGCGTTTCAATGCAGTAAACCCGTGCTTCATACACTTCATACACGTGTGTCTTTCCAGTTGGCTACAGCTCATTGTTTTTGCTCTAACTAAGTTGTAAGTTGTTTTTAAGGATTTCAGGAATTGAATGTGTCAAACCACACGACGCAGCCTAACTCTGTCTTCTTTCTCTTTTCTCTTCATGTCCCCCGATCTGCCCACCTGTGGTCTTGATCCTGGTGTGACACGCAGGTAAAACTCTCCATCATTTCATTAGATGTCTGAATTCCATTGATTGCACCCACATAAACATGCAGAATCGTTCTGAAACTTGTTAAAGCAATGAAAAACGTCTGCTGATTTTTAAGGATAACCCTGCGGATGGGGTCAGACAGGCAGTGTCGCAGGTGTGCGCTTGTCTGCTCTTCGTTTTTGTAGTTTTTCAAGCAGACTCTGGTTTCTGTATACGGTACCTTAGTTATAAAAAGCTGTTATTTATTTCTTGACTTGGGAATTTATAAAGAGTAACGTGTGAACTCTTTAGCCACGATGCGAAGGCCACGTATAGAATGTGGCATAAATCTTGTAGACGCAGTGTGGCGCTAGCAACAACATGGTCATGTGTTCGTGTCCCAGGGGTCACATGAATGAATCAAATGAAATCGGACAAATGCAAATGCGTATATGATTTGTGATAATTGTGTCGTCCCACAGGCCACAGATCTGTAACTGCGTCATTAATAGACTGCAGGGATGTTGGGTACTGCGCGTGTGTTTGTTCAGTAAACGATGTCTTCGGCTTAATCCCTCCCTTGGGTGGCAGTCTGTGCTCAGCAGGGGTGAACGAGTCAGATGGGGATTCCCCACTGATGTTGGCTTAACAGTCATCCAGCTGCAGCCCTCCACATGTGTCTCATTCCCACCCTGTGGCTGCTGCAGGGAACGCGTTAAAGATGCAGCTTGTTCTTCGGAGTGATTCCCCTCTCAGCGCAGTTTAATTGCTGCAGTCTGTAAATCCCCACGTGCGAACGCAGTAACAGGTAGTCAGTTTTACGATACATCTGTCTACCTCATGGCCAGTCTCTTTTTAACTCTTTAAAAACATATTTAAAAGGAACTTTTTTAGACGTAAAGGAATTATGCGTTATGCTAAATGAATAAAGAGATGGTGAGAGATCTGTGGTTTCCTCGTTTACATTTATTCATTTAGCATTATGTAGCCTTTGTGTTTCTTATGAATTTACTGTCCACTGGCAGATAGCAGTAAGTTTATATACTATAGTATAGTATTGTATTTTATTATAGTATAGTATATATTTTATATACTATATGGTGAGATTTTAATTTTGGAACCTACCCACCTTGGATTAACACACAGACATACACATACACAGGTTTTTATGTTTTATGGGGACATTTCATAGATATAATGTTTTTTATACTGTGCAAACTGTATAGTCTATCCACAAACCCTACCCCATCCTCTAAAAATGTCCCCACAAGGTCCAAATTTACTGCTATTACTATATACTATATTTGTTCCCCATGTAGTGAATACCCGTACACACATTTATATACAAGTTTATGTATACATTAGTGCCTTCATTTATATTTATATTAGTCACAATATTGATTTCAAAACGCACCAATCATACCGTCTGTGCCCTACCCATAAACCCATACACAGTCCTGTTGAAATAAAACCATTTAAAAATAAGACATTTTCAATTATTTGACGAATCTATGAGCTTTTAGTTTTAACTTGTGAGGAAATATCCTCGCACGTCAGTTGACATTTTACTGAATGTTTTTGTAACAGACCTGTACACAGCCACACAGTGTCCTCATTCAGGTCTCACCTCAGGGAAAGATCTTCTCTCGCTGAGGTGACATTGTCATATCATGATAAATTCATTCATTCCTGTCAGGAGAACAATAGCCGCACATTTCTGAGCTTATGGGAGTTCAAATGGTTTGACACAGAGAGGATGCTTGTTGTTATGTTTGTTTGTTTGAAACATAAGTCTTCATTGACATAAGATTTATTGCTTATAGGGATGGGTGGAAAATTTGGCGGGAAAAACTCCCGCAGAATCTAAAGAGGTTGAGTGAGTGACTACCTGTATTCACACGGTAATTCTCATCTCCTCCTTGAGATCCTGAGGGAAACTATTTCGTATTTGTTCAGCTTGTGTACTTTGATGAAAACATGGATTTGGATTAGCTTGATGAGCAACTTTCATGGTGGAAAGGGAAAATGACTCGAGCGTTTGATGTTCTCGGTGGTGAATACTCAAGGTAAAGCCTCTGCTGGGAAGGAACACGCTCTATGTTTGTCTTGAGCGTGTCTTAGCGAGCGAGAGAGAGAGACAGAGTTATTGTGTCTGTTAGCAGTGTGTGACAAGCCCTGAGATGTTGCAGCAACAGCTGGTGTGCAAACAGATGAATGTTTAATTGAGATCCAGTCGAGAGGTAAGACGAGATCACCAACATCTACCCCACCCGAACGGAGCAACAGCCAGCCAAGAGTTGAACAGCTGTCAGGTGGTGTGTGTGTGTGCATGTGGGTTTACTTAACCATATATTGGAAACAAATTTTTACCCAAAAGTGTGTAAAACCTGACAAATCTGGGCAAAATCTCCTTTTGGGGACGTCCTCATTTGTAAAAACATTGTAAAATTTAATAAAAAGCATTTTTTTTTTATTGTAAACATGCAGAAAGTTTTCTGTTAGAGTGTGGGTTCGGGTATGTTTGTAACTAGCTGTGTATAAAAACAATAGGAGTCTATGGAATGCCTGTGTGTGTGTGTGTGTGTGTGTGTGTGTGTGTGCATTCCAATTAGAATCTATGACCTGCTGAGCTGAAGACACACTGTGTGTTTTATGTATGTGTGTATATTAGGAGGAGTGTCCTCACTAGTCTTCAGTGATGGAATTTGTTCAGCCTCAGATGGTGAAATTCGACAGCCCCGGTCCCCATTTACGTTCATTATATAGAAAAATGTGGCTTTGATTTTCTTTATTGTTTCTCTTTTTATCTTTCCGGAAAGAAAGCCATACGAGGACGAGTAAATGTTGACAAAATGTTTCCATTTTAGGGTGAGCTATCCCAAACAATTGTTTTGTATTGACTTGGAGGCAGTATTGAGAAAATGTTTTCAGATAGTTACAGGTGAGCTGCCTACCTAGTCAAGATGTTATTGAACCCCTCTTTAGCCCTGTTTTTTGTCTCCTGTCACCTTTAACCTCTGACCTCTGACATCAATCAGCAGATCTTTCAAATCATGGATAGAACCTCCTTACTGGCTTGTTGCATTAAGTTGACAGACGCGTCTGCGGGCAGGCAGGCGTGTGCGTGCATGCGCCCGCTTAAACAGTGCACGACAATGAGAATCATTCCTGAGGCTGCGTCATTAGCTCTGCTAAAGCCCCTCTCTCCCCATCCATTCAGGTTAGCTTCACTCTTGAAGGGTCTGACAGCTCCCCGGGCGCCCATCTCGAGGAGGCCAGACCGCGCGTTCCAGGATACAGCTTCGAATAAAAGCGTCTCGCCTTTGAGCCTCGGCAGCGCGTTAATAGTTAATGTCCCGGGCGGCCTCCACCCTGCCTGAAATATTCAGCAGAATATGAAATAGTCATGAACGTTGATGGAACGAAACCTGCTAATTTGGCTAACCCAATTTTCCACAATCCAAACAGTCCGCGATCGCGGGTCGTGAGCTCACGCGGCGTTGATGGGTCAGGTCACAAAACGATTCTGTTTCGCGATATTAGAGGAAATGGGAGCACGGAACAAACATCTTTGAGATTTTATGGGCAGATCTCCAGATGGAAGTGAGGCTGACTTACATCTCAAGAGCCTCTCTTCTTCTGGTGGAATTGTTTATGTGGGGCAACTGTCCTATTTGAGTGGGTTACAGATATGACACCGCCCTCAAATGACAGGCTGTCTGGCTATCTATAAATGTGGTTGCTTGTTTACCGAAAGCTTTTGGTTAGTCAGTAAAACTTGCCACCAGCTACAGCCAAGGGTAGTAGTGTGTACTCTTAATTTAGTTTGGGATGCTGGTGGATTAATGGGAACAGAATTTTGTCTGCAGAAAGGGGATCGTCTAATAAAACCCTCGAGCAAGACAACTCTCCAGGGAGATTGTCTGCAGTTAGCTTTTGTTTTTGTTTCTCTATGCAATTACTTTGACTTTTAATGATCACCATTACTATGGAAATCTGTGGCGTTGCATTAGGGTGCTCACAATAACTAGCTACCAATTCCGGTGAAGTTTCATGATGCTTGTTACAAAATTTGATACAGCATTAAAACTTAAATATGCTTTGCAATTCGACTTAGTTTAAAATAAACCATGCATGTTACTCTAAACATTCATTGCAATTATAATTAAATATAATTATTAACAAATTAAATTGAGAAATGCAAAATATCAAAAGTAAACATTTAAAGTAAACATTGCTGACATTTTTTTCAAGTAATTGTTAAAGTTAACATTTGGCACTTAAAACGAAAATAAATACAATCATTTAAGAAAATAAATAAAATGAAAATGATTTGATATCAAATGCATCAAACAATGCACAAATGCATCAAACAATGGTTTGGTGTTTATTGTAGTTTAACCTTGGTTTCAAAGTACCCGTACATTTCACGTCGCTAGTGTGCGTGTTGTATGCGTGCGTGTATGATTGTGTTTGTTTAGTCACATGTGCGCGGGTGGTTTCCAGGTTTCAGATGGGACACCCCACCTGTCTTAATCCCTCTGTGCTCTGTCTGTCTGTAGAGAAATATTTTCATGCCACATCAGCTATCAGCGGTTGTCCATTACTCTGCAGACACGTCCACCTCGAGTAACAGAGCCAAGGGCACCGTGCCACACTCCTGCTTCTCCTCATTCCAAATGTGTGTGAGACCACATGGAGAGAGATCCACTTTGAACCTCTGTAGGGACAGAATGGATGAATGGATGAGAGAGGAGATATGAGGGCTTGCTGACAGCTCAGACAACACTGCACCTCAGTGTCTGTGAGCTCCTCTAAATATCTCACAGGAACAAAGAACGTCCCATCCTACTGCCATATGACTGCCAAACACACCAGGATTAAATGTACTTAAGACTTACTGTAAAGTCAACCAGGTTTTAACAATTGCATTTAGTCACTCAGCAGAAGGTTTTAGGAACGTACCAGTGAGGAACATCACACGCCATTTATCATACGAGAGACAACAATAGCCACTGGACAGCACTGCAGTGACAGGCTTTTAAGCACTTGTTTTCAAATAAATAAATTGGGAAATTAATATGAAATGCTCTTGATTAGGTTTGATGGTCTCAGTATATCAGGAGATGGTCGGAAGTTTGTTGTACCACAGAGGAACACAGATCGGAGGTTTTTGTAAATACGTTTGAGTTAAAATTATAATCATGTTTTAAGCAGTTTAACACGACAGCCCATTTACCCACTCGAAACACCGTAATTATGGCAGAAGGTTCCGTTTGAAGCTCATTGGTCACCATAAAATCCATGAGCCAATCACATCGTTCTTTTGAAGGTCCAGTAATTAGTCACGTGACCTTTGGCGGCTCAGATGATTGGCTGAAATTTAAAACCTAGCTGTGGAACCGAGTGAACTTGAACAAAGATGGCAGAATTTAAATTGGGGTCATGCATGATTAAAATGAATTGGACCGATGTGGACCTCTTTGGTAGAGCCATGAATATTGGTTTGCACCCATTGACTATAAGTGGAATTCTGTACAGAAACAGTTTTTCTCTTTGATGCAAGAATGCTTATGTAACTGCTGAAGTGAACTCAAAGAGAATAGCGTTTATATAATGAGGCAGACGGGCAGGGATGTGGGTCGAGGATGTGGTTTATTCCTATTTGAAAACTACAAACAGTTGGAATAATCGCAGAAATAACCCGAATCAAAGTGCAGTTCAGTTTAATAGTGTGTGCCATCATTATTCTGCCCTTGTTTGGGGTCAAGACTTCTCCAGACGGAATCAATGCAAAGCTGAGCTGAATTTGAAACCACAGCACACACGACCTCTGCTGAAGGCCCACACTGTCAATACCTGCATCAGCTCAGATCTGTAATCATAAAGTTAACCGTCACAGGGCTAGTTATTCATCTGTACAGCTGTTAACCTTTAGCCACTGCAGGAACTGAAGATTCACTGCCTACATAGTGTACACACACACACACACACACACACACACACTTAACTATATAAATGTGGACATTCCATAGACAGCTATTGTTTTTATACACAGCAAGTTATAAACACTATGACCAGGGTTATAACTTTAACCCTGACCCTAACAAAAAACTTTATGCATTTATATAATTTAAAATAAACTTAATTTACTATATTTTTTTTTTACAAATGAGGATGTCCCCAAGAGAAGGCACACGCACGCACAGACATTCATATACACTTGCAGACACACACACACACACACACACACACACATACACTTTAGTGTACAACTTTTTGTGGTAGAAGATAAATTCTTCTGTGTTTCTCAAGAGACTTTTAGACGAGAGAGAGAGAGAGAGAGAGAGAGAGAGCGAGAGAGAGCAGGAGGAAAGAAAATAAGTGTTGGAAGTGTTTCTGAAGGTCAGAATGAAGCATCAGTCAGACTTCACGGGAATCTTTTCATCGGTCTTGCACCTCCACGTCTGTGATCAGTTTTGTCTGAATCGTGTGTTCTTCTGGTGACCACAGTAGTTTTTTTTGTAATTTGGCTCTTGTATTTATATATTTTGTTGCTCTTTTGATGAAGGTCTCTTCACCTCTGTCTCTTCCTCTCTCTGATGACTCTTTGCCTGTTCAGTGAATGGAGACTCATTGTGACTTTAATTACCTGGAGCTCCTGGTGTCTGTCTCAGGTAGACAGAGGCTGAATGGAGGTGGTGTCAGCTCCTTCATTAAACATTAATCACAGCAGGTCCCTCGGCTGAGCTTCTAAAGGGCAACAATCTTCTCTTTGCCTCTCCTCCTGTCTCCTTTGTGCTTTGTACCTCCTTCTCCCCAATTCTTTTCTTCTCCTTTCCTCATTTTTTCTCCTCTTCTCTCCTCTCTTCTCTCCTCTCCTCTCCTCTTCTCTCTTGAGATCTTGTCTCTTATCATCTCTTCCTCTCCTCTCCAGTTCTTGTTACCTTCTTTCTTTTCCCCACTTCTCTTCTTCTTCATTTATTTTCTTTCTTTTCTCGCTCTTCTCTTCCTGTCTCATTTCTTCTCTCCTCTGCTCTTTCCATCCTCTTGCTTCTCCCCTCTCTTCTCCTCTTCTGTTTTCTTCTCTCCTCTTTCTTCTCTCCTCTTCTCTTCTCTCTTCTTTGCTCTTCCTCGTATTGGTCCTGGTTGTGTTATGAGAAACTGGTACACACTTTTATAATCCTGTAAATACATGTGCATATGAGAGTGGGGCTGTAGATTACCTTATATCTGCCATCATGGTATTTTACAATTTCATGAAATATTCATTCCTGTAACTGTGTGTGCTGTGCCAACTGTGTTTAAATGCAGATCAGGGGGCTGTTTGACTTAAAGAGTTGTGCTGCTCTGACAAACTCGCTCATATTCTGAGTCTGTTATTATTATGATAGTGAGACGCTGGCAGGCATATTGAGATAAAAGACAGAGGAAGTGTCCACAGGGAGGCTGTACAGGCACCGGTCAGTCTCTGCACGCACATTCCAGCGCGGTGTGCTGGAGGTATCCGGGAGGAAACCAAGGAGATGAATTTTCCAGTTCCAACAGAGAGGTGTCAGACGGTTGCCTGCTGGGATAGCGCTCCTACTTATGTCCAGAACTTTCCAGCACCAGAACCAACACACCTGGGCTCCAGTTTATAATGTGTTGGGGTACATCTGCTTGCTTGTTTATCAGACAGATGGGCATTTAGAGGCAGTAGAGGCTGTAGAAATATGAACGTGTACAAATATAAACATAGAAGAAGAAATATGGAAAACCAAAGAGAGGGGAAGTGTGCTATCTTTGTCTTTTACTTTCAGCTGTACAATTGCTCGCTGGTTTATCTCCTGGAGCTGGTGCCACTGGAGAAAGCAGAACGTCATGTTCATGTCAGTGAGGGTGACTGCAGAATAGTTTGGGCTTGAAACACCAAGCAGATGTGTGAAGGAGTTTACATTACATTTGTTTTGGAATACCTTCATTCCACAGCTGCTTAGCCAGTCTAGAACATTCCACCCAAACCCAGACTTACAGGAAATGAAAAGGATGTTGAGGAAATAATGTGGTACTTCCATAAGGAAGCTCTTTGGGAATGTAAAGTTGGGTTCAAATGGCTGCAACGGTACACAAAACATGGTTCAGTATGTACCTCAGTTTTGGGGTCATGGTTCGGTA
>JAZGTJ010012650.1:0-15687 GCA_036877575.1 Botia almorhae
TTAACTGATACGCCCTCAAGGTATTTCCTTAGGATGTGCATATATGAATGGGATATACTGTATGTGGAGGAGGATGGAGTAGCGTTTGTGTATGTTATCATTGCAGACAGACTCAACTTGTGCCTATTGACCCTGGCGGTGAAGGTGTATCTTTATGAGTTGCTGCCAACTTCCTCAGGTCACTGTATCCGGAGTCGATGGAGTTTTACTGTACACACACACACACACACACACACACATCCCTCATGCACAATAGAGCTAATAAAAGAGCAGGGATCTTTAAATAAATAGTGCTCCCTTTCCCATCCCAGCATTTCAGATGACTTTAGCAGCCGAGCCACGCAGCAATGCTAGTGTATAAATATAGCCTTGCTCTTCAAATGAGCTTTGCTTCATATAGCCACTATGGATAATGCATGGCTATAATGTGTGAATGAGGGCAGTCTGGAGAGAGAGAGTATGAGTTTGCAGAAACACCCTTAAAAAGAATTTTGGCTTGTGTGCCTTTTTAAAGTAAAGAACATTCTGTCAAAACATAAGAGGTGAAGCAAAGTGTCAGACAAGGCCTAATGTCTGTAAGACATTTATGGTCTGGAGAATAAAGTCTGCCTCTTTCGTGCAGTTTAGGAGAATTTAAGAGAATTTAAGAAGTTAAGAGAATTTACTTTTCTTAACTTCACTTTAAAACATACTGCTTTATAAACGCACAAATGTTGTTGTTGACATAAAATGTCAAGCAGTGTCAGTATGTTCTCCTGTCAGATACACAAAACTTTATCCAAAACATTTTTTTATAATTCATGTACAATTACTGCACTATTTTTTCTTTAACATATATAGTTGTCATATATACATATATACACATAGGAAAAAATATATATACATATACATGAGAGAGACAGCAATGTTTTAAACATGCACCAAAGCCACAGCATTTACACTGGCTTACTTATAGCTCTCTCTGCACATTAAACTGCTATAGATATTTTTAAAAACATTTCAAAAATACATCAGATTTAATTAGCCTTAACGTGTCATCTGGCAATGAGGTGAACATGCATAATTTAAAGATGATGTGCATAATTTCTTGCTGTTAAAATGCTTTCTCTTATCCTATCTTAATGTTCACAGACAACTTTAAGCAAGCCATTCATAGGTTATGTTTTCCAAGATGTTTAAACACTGTGCCTCTGTGGTGCATTAAAACATCGTTCTGTTTATCTATAGATATATAGATCTATTTATAGCATCTCCAGCTGTTTCTTGAAAGTTGTGGTGGTCTCAGTAGATCGAGGAATTGTATTTTGTATTCTTTAAATTCTTTATTATAAAAATATTGGCAGATCATAACAGTGGTGCATTGTGCAGAAGCTCTTGACAAAAACAACTGGATATGCTGTATATTAGGAGAGTATTTTACCAGACACATTTTAGAATTCCACCTGTATTACATCTGATGTTCCTCTAATCTGAAAATGCATCTGGGCGAAAAGAAGCCAGCTAGTTCTTTGTGTTTCTAAAGACATTCTTGTGCATCAGACCAATAGAACAGACTGTACCCAGAACAATGATCTGTTACTATGTCTCCTAGTAACCCCCACCACAGAAAGACAAAGCTCTGTCTCTCTTTCAGTCTGGTTCTTGCTTTGGTTCTATCTCTTTTATAAGAGCGAACAGACAGAATAAGAAAGCATATCTGGAGGGGATGACTTAGCAAAACTGTTCTAAAATATTACTGTTCTAGACCAGATTGTCTTTGCTTTGGCTCTGATGTGTTTACTACTGAAACGGCAAAACACAAATTCTGCCTACCTACAGGCTGAAATCCATGAGGCAAATGACAATATTTACATTCAACTTTACTAAACAGTAAAAAATGCAAAGCACTTAATCCATCTTAAGATGGTATTTTGAAACATGATAATTGGTTTACATATGGTCTAAGCTAGTTTTGTACCAGTTTGTACCACCTTAAACCATCTAGATGCCAGCTTTCATACCCCAAAACCATCTTAAACTGGATGTTCTAGTATGTAAAAGTACTACATTGAAATTTAATGGGGTTTTGCAGGTTTTATTTTGCGTTAGAGACCATAAATTTTTCCTGTAGGTTTTTTACTACTGTTTTTTGTGTGTGTTATGCCTGTAAACACAACATCAACCAGTATTTGATAAATCATTAAAACAGCTGCCAAAGGCAAAACTCCTATCAGTTTACCTGATGTTTCATATCAGCAGGTTTGTTGAGAACACACCACATCTCGTTGGGCTGTTGATCTCAGCAGGCCCTGGTTTGGCCCTGGAGAAATGGTCTGATAGCCAACACAGTAGCTGTTGTTAGGCTAAGATTAGCTTAGATGAAGAAAATAGACTGAACTCCAGCTGCACCCTCCTCTCCATTCCTCTTCCTTTCTCAATATCTCGCCTGTAGCTCGCTCCTCTCCCGCTAAATGGAATCATCTCCGTCTGATAATGGAGTGTAATTCCATTACCCCAGCTCAGCCTCCCAAAGGGGGGCACTTCCGCCCGACACCCCCATCTCTTCCCTAATGTGCTCATTTCCCCTGCCTAATAGAAATGGATGGGTCTGTGGGTCTTCTGTTGGAAAAGTGGGTGAGAGAGGGAGAGACAATGAGAGCGGAGGGGATGAGGAGACAAGAGCAGGTGAAATGTTTTGAAGAATAATCTGACAAAATGAGCAGGAATGGAAAAGATGAGATGAGGTAAAGCAAAAAGTAATTATGCAGTAAAAGCCTGGAACGACAGACGTGCGGTTTGATGTGCTTTGTGTGAGCGAGATGGTGCCTGAGTATTTATGAGCTGTTATGAATCTATTCGAATTCCTCACTCTCATCTCTCCTCTAAAGGCAGACGTAGGGTTTGTATGGGCTTTTAATGGCTTCCTCAAACAAACAAACAAACAAACGGTCTATGAGTCAAAACAGAAGAAAGGCCTCTTGAACATCTGTGCAGTTGTCAGGGTTCATTTCTCAAGAGCCTCTCAAAAGCAAGCATGGGGCCTCCGCCGTGGCACAAAGCGTCCATTACGCCCTCGTTTAGGAGAGCAAATAGACTGCCGTTCTCCCGCTATCACACCCATATCAGGGGAAATGAAGGCAATCATTCGTCTCAAATGAGCAAACAAGCCATCTCCATAATGGCAACATTCAATCTGTCCCTTACCATCCAATCAGGCCACTTCTTTAAGCTGGAAAACAGGAAAATTGTTTTGACGTTCCGATGCACTGAGCCGCATATACACACGCGAATAGATTCAGGTTGTTTTTAATGCTTCTAACTAACTGCAAACATCATTTCTACTGTTGACAAATTCTCCTAAAGAGTTTGTCATGGTAAATTGCACAGAATTCAGTCTCCAGACCACATTTAAGAGTCTTTAAAAAGAAATGTGCCATAATGTGTGCAGCATTTATATTAAGCATAAATCCTTATTCATAGACTGGGGTAATGCGTTGCACATCCTTTAATTACAGACTTTATGTGGTTTTACTTTAACGATCACACAGACACCAACGATTCTGAATCATTCACTCCTCCCTCTGCCCACAATTACACTCTTATTTATATAATCTAAAACATCCAACCATAAAAAAATGAACATTGCTAAACACAGAAGGGCTAGCATAATCTGATGGCTAATGACTAATTGATCAAATGGCTGTATGTTGCCAGAAATATGCACCTAGCCACCTTTAACTTCATTTCTCATAAATCATGACATTTGTTTGTATGCTGAGGGCACTATGGCAACCCTAATTAAAAGGCAGCCGATTGGATTTAGGAAGCAGTTAGTGAGGACATAGGCAAAGATGATGACTAGTCACAGTTTAGTCAGGATGGATGCTTGCCTGTTTTTACCACTGTCTCTGCACTGTTCTCAGGAAAGTCTACGAAAAGTCTCCGAAGAGGTTTTCCCCACTGACCAACTCTTGGCCTTTAGAACTTGAGAGAAAGCAGTCAAAGAAAACAAGAGAGGCATTGGGTGTGTGAAAACTAATCAAATGCAGATGCGCTTGGATGCTCTGAAAAGTGTTTTCCCACACTCTCACTTCCTGTCTCTCTCACTTCCTGTTTTAGTTTTACTACGTGACATCCTTCCCGGATACACAGTGACATGCAGAATGTGTCTAAAACTCTCTCTTTGTACTTGATTTTTCTTACTCACTTTTCCCCTTATAGGGATGAGTGTCACTATTATCATCAGTCATGACTGTGACAAGGGCTTGTGGGGCAGCTTGGGGTCTTTAATAAAATGAGCAACCTCGATGCATCCAGGCAATAGGTCATCTTGTTCAGCTCAACCTCAGCAGAGGACACGTACACGCTTACATTCACACACTGTTTAAACACAGAAATGCACACATATACGCACAACTTAATTGGAATTGTGGGAAACGCGTGAAAGCCCAGTGGACTATGGAAGTAGATCTAATGCCTCCACAAATTATATAATGAAGTGAGCAGCAGTGGACCACAGCTGAGCCTCCACACACACAATGATTTATCCTTTGATTTTTGAAGTAATGCTGAGCATTTTTCCTCCATGCCAAATTTATGCTGTTATCCCCTTGAGGGAGGAAAAGTAGGGAGTGATGAACGCATGTGTGTTTTGGACATTCCTTAGTTCTTCTTAATTAGCTGTGATGTTTTGCTATAGCTTCTAGATGAAAGGCTTGTGTGGAGGGAAAGTGGGTGATCTCCCCCACAGAGCCCTGCTCTCTTTCCCTCCTCATAGCCACTATCAGTTCCCGCTCTGAGGGCTGACAATAGATGCCAACGAGATTGTTAGCACTATCGCTAGACATACTTTCAAACAATAAAGAAGCCTTTCAAGATGGCAGGGGCAGGATATTATAAAATATAAGTAAAAAATGTTTTTTTGCAAGTACAGTACATTATGTTGAAGTTTGTTTAAAATTTTGTGTGAAGTGTCTCTGAACTAGCATCACAACTTTTCCATGACTCCGCTGCCATTTGTTGGGCAAATAGATAGCACCGCCTCATCATGTTGCTTTAGCCAATCTTATATGCCAGGCTATGTCTGTGCATATTTAGCTGGAAGGTATTTTAACATTAAATAAAATCACCTTTTAGTGATGATGTAAAAAAAGTGATGAGTTTTATCTTCCAGCATTGTTTGTGTGTTTCAACCAATGGTGTGAGTTTGAGAAAGAACCACTTGTCTGTCCAACCAATGACAGACAGGAAAAGTATTTTTGAGACCTTTTTGAGAAAAATAACAGCAATTTTCACAATTCCATTTGGAGCCACTAGAGCCGAAATTACACACTTCACCCGTAATGCTAGTTGGAAGGTATTGCTGAGTGCAACTTTGAAGCTTGAAGCTTATGTGCTTGTAGAAAAGACAGAAGAGGAGTGACAGAAGGAGGAAAGGAGGGGGACAGCAAGGCAAGATTCATGTAAGGGTTTATTTCAGGAGTGCAGGTTGTTTACTTGTGCTTATTTGACAATTGTCTGCTGTTCTACTGTAGTAGAAGAGAAAGAGGGAGCTGAGTTGAGGACAGAAAGGTGTGGTTGCTTTTCTACTTTGCCCAGAGCAGTGCATTATGGACTGCTGTTGTAAATTGGAGCAAAGCTGGCAGACAGGAGCTCCACTACTGCATCACAACAATGACTAGAGTGCTGAGCACTGCAGATTTCCTGCAGAGAGAGGAAGAGAGAGAGAGAGAAAGAGAGAGAGAGGGGTGGAGGAGAAAAAGAGAGGAGAGAAGGATGTGGCACTGAGGGAAAATGGGGCCATGAATGTTCAAGTATAAAAGGTGCTACAGTATGTGCAAGCTAAGTGTGTGTGAGGGGGGTGTGCATGGCCACCCCTGCCTCTACATCATCTAAGGATCCCTGGGTTGTCCCTTGCCAGGCTGTCTGACAGGTGCACTAGAGTGAACGCAGTGTCACGCTGTAATTGTACATCGCCGTTATGTCAGCATGTAATTGAGCACACAGCCTGTGAAGGGCCTGCCAAACACACACACACTTCTGAGTCAGTGAGCAGGACTTCACTATCCAATTCTATGCCCCTATGGACACTGACAAAACACTGTGGCTATGTACAATACATAATCTCAGATAACTAGATACGGGTTTGTTAATAGCAAAGGATTCTGGGAATACTGCCATTGTGGTTAATGGCTATGGACATTAAGAGCGCAGGATATAACTCATCTAATTAGTGAATGTGATGTGGACTCACGTCAAAACAGATATCTTTCTTTCTTTTATGCATTATTTCTATGCCTTCATTGATTTTTTTGTGGCCTTTATCTCTTTCTCTCTGTCTGTTTTCAGTTTGTTTTAAGGTGCTTTATTGGCATGACAAATACTTGTACACTTGTATTGCCAAAGCGTTTACAGCAAAGCTGCATACAAATAAAACAGTGCAAATCAATAGCAATAACCGTGCAAAACAAAGTACATAATGTAAATAAAGGACAACATATGCAATCTATACTTGACGATATAAAAAGAGTAGTGCTACATGATGATTGCAATGTAAAAATACACATACAAAGGAATGTATTACTAATAAAAAAAAGGTCTATAGTAAAATGGAGCTCTCTGTCTCTCTTTCACTCTGTCTCAATTTCGAACCCTGTATTCTCTTTCTCCCTTCCGTACCCCTTTAACCACACTCAGCTCTTTTCCTTCCTGCTTCCGCACGGCTCTGTCATTCCAGTTTATAGGGCGATGGCTGATTCCCCTTAGAAGAGCACCACAGAGACAATAACCACCTTAATCGTATTTGATCAGGGAAATCTTAGTATCGCATATCTGCGGCTAGCTTAAGTAACCAGAAGCGCAGTGGCTCCAATATAAGGAACTGGACCTTTAAAAGGCTCTCTGGGTTTTAAGTTCCGGCAGTCTGAATGAAGGAATTTGAGATGAATATGTAAAGGTCTCTAAATGTAACATAAGCAGTATATGGATTATGATGGTCTCTCTGGCATATGAACAGATATATTAAATGTTCCTCTTCCCCAAAATTTAAATGGGAAAATTTTTTTTTTACCTAATTTGTTTTAATAACCAAATACGAGGTATGAATAATTTATTTGCTTCACAGGCCTGGAAAGATTTTCACAGTGAATGAATACTGTGAATTTTCACCGATGCTGGAGGTATTGGAATCAAATTCCAAGGAGCATTGGGTTTTAGTAGAAGTGGAAAGGAGATTTCGCAAGCTCTCCATGTGTGCAGCTGTAATATGATGGAGTTTCTGTTTGTAACAGTTCATTCCTCAGGGGCAGTTTTGCTTTATATTTGTCTTCCCTAATGCTGAGGGACTCTTGCCACTTTTGCCAGATTTACACCTCGCTCAGGGAGTAACATCTACCGTCATTGCCACCTTTGTGTCTTGTCCACAGAGTTAGCCAGTGTTGTGGTTGCCAGGTCTGTGGCCAGCACAGGGATTTAACCACTACGGCCATTCTGGGGCTTAGAGAGTTAGCCCCAACTGTGTGTGCCACTGTTGCCAGGTTTGCAGTTTCTCAAGGGACGGATGGCTGCTACTAATCTAATGGATATTGTTGTTGTTGTCCATCAACTTCAGTGTATGATGCCAGCCTGCTGGATCTCTTAGGACTAGCCAGATGCGGGCAAGCACACATATACACACACCCACGTAGACATAGACACACACACACACACAACTACTTCCCTGTGGTAGGATATGGCTTGTTGTTTATCTCCGGTCCTGCTGGGGCTCTCAGCCAGTGTTGCCATGGAAATGGGGCCCCAGTGAGTGGGGGGGGGGGTTGGTGAGCTGCAGGGGTGTGTCTGAAGCTTTGCTGCCCACTTACCAAACTGAGTGTCACACGTACACACACCAGTARTGATAGGTGTACTCATAGAATGCCACATGCTGTCTATACTTAATGCCATGGTGTCTCAGTGGGCAGTAAGCTGTTTCCAGTTATGAAGAGCTCTTACATTTGAACCCAGCCTCACCCAGTCACTATAGATTCTAGATCAATACTCACTCTTGGTGTGAATCCTAACTCTTTTCCTTCTCCCTCTCTTTCTCTCTCCCTCTCTCTCTCGCTCTCTCTCACTCTCTCTCACACACACAGACACACACACACTTACTCTTCCTTTTCTACTCTGTTCAATTTGAGGTTAAACAGCACTACAATCTGTATGTTTTCCTTCTGTTCTATCAGTAAATTGGGCCTGATTGAGCAGGTAATTGAATACATCTTTAAGTCTCTAAAATAAAGACTTAACATGTACAAAATTGTGTTTCTCTTAATCAAATTACTCCGTCTCACTTCATTTTGAAGCAGACTCAAGGTGTTTCCCTTCCACACTGGGTTTAAAAAAGCCTCGCCCTATCATTTGCATTACAGTTAATACAAATATGCTTTAATCAAAGGAATTACTAGTTCAATTAAGCAGCATGACCACTTTTAGTGTCATGCTGTCTGTGTTGGAATTGGAATTGAATGAGGCAGTTGATTAAACGTGGGATGGTGTTTGTAAGTCTCTAAACGGGAGTCTAATCTCGCTGCTAATTGTCATCGGAAAAGCAAAGGTAATGTTAAAAACACCCTGCAGCAATAGCCTGTGTTTTGGAACACAGCAGCTGGTTTTAGCTAGTCCAAACTCACCAGCTGGCCATGCTAATTGAAGGTAGTCAATCAGCTAACTATTGGCTTGGACGAGTTAGAAACCATCTACTATGTTTCAAAACACAGTTTGCAACAGATTTTCAAGCAGTGTTGAGGGACAATGTGGGATGTTGGGGATGCATTTTTCCACCTGTGCAGTCTTTGCATATTATGGGATATGTTTGTGTGCGCATGCTGTGCTTGTCTTTTTAGTTATAGCAGTCTTACATGGCAGTTTAGAGGCCCATCAGCCAGACAGGGGTAGAAATCAGGTCTGTTTGTATAAGAGACTTGTTGTTTAATTCATGCACATCAGTCATTTGTCAAGTAAAATTGCTTGTGAACGGAGTGCAGACACATCTAATTGAAGAAGAACGTGTCTGCCAAATGCCTATTAACCCAATGCAGATTTTTCCATGACACATTTTGTGCATGTGTGTCCTATTCAGTATGTCTGCTTGCCTTCAAGCATTTGTATTTAAATGTGATTCCATACCTTAAGCTTCCCTCAGCCTCCATCGTGTTGTAAATGCTGCCTGTTATTGTTAGCTTTATTATGTCCAAAGCTTGACTGTGTGACCAGCCCACTGCCACTATTTCTGCCAAAATACACACAAAGACAAGAGTACGGTTCTCATGCAAGGTCCTTGTGACCGCTGGGGCTAAAATCAATTTCCTGTGTAGAGCTCAGAATGTGTTCTGGTGCTCCACCCTCAGCTTTCTTCCTTTCCTTTTGTTCTCTTTCACATCTTTATGTATACATGAAGACCTATGAATTGTCTGTTGCAGGGATATTACTCCTGTCTTGGCTCATCACAGATAATCATGAACCAATGCCAGTTTTCTTTCTCTCGAGTATCACGCTTGTGTCTTCTGCCTTTGAAGGCGTGTGCGGGACGAATGTGATCTGTCTACCGACTGCTCAATTAGGGCATTCACTGGAAAATTTACAAAATAGATGTGCAATAGTTGCATTTGCACCTGGGATTTCAGTGCAAAAACTTTCCTGGCATAACTTGATTTGCATAATTTTGTTACAGTGGCAAAAGTTTGTGTGATGTATCCTGTTCTGAGGACAGATAAAGAGATGGTAAATGAGGTAAGATAAACAATAAGGAATGATGAATGACTGGAATAGAATTTAAGAACATGAAGGATTAACATTAACACAATATAAACAGAATGTAAAGTAGAAAAACAACAAAACAAAATGTCTGAGGGAGAAGTTGTGACAGAAGGTGGCATTACAGTGACGAGAACAAGAGAAGGAGAAATTAGTTAAATCCTGAGTCCTCATTCAATCAAAATAATTTGCATAAACAGCTACAGCAGAGTGAGGTCGATGAGGTTTATCTCTAGCACAGTATTGACTAGAGTAAGGGTTTACATGCTAAATAGTGCAACTACATTGTTCCCAGAGCTATAGTTTTGACAGATGGCTTATCCATTGGTGACTATATTTTCGACCAATTTAGTCCGGCTATAAGTTTCACAAGACACGTTTCATTTTAGCTGCAAGACTGTAAACTGTTTAATTCTTTAGGTGAGTTTGAGTTTTACTCCAGGCCTTTGGTTGGAGCTCTTAGTTGCTTAGTTAAACTAAGAGCTTAGATGAACCTACTCATAATCCACTTGTTTAGCAGGTCAAAAGTAATAATCCCTTCCATGGTAAACCTGTGACCCTCTTCTCTGCCATAGAGTGGATCTTCTGCTGTTACAGAGAGCTTGATGGGAGGGATAACTTTGCTGGAATCAGCGTTATCTGAAGTAGTGTTTAGTAATGTATTGAGAGGCTGATAATAAGCAGGGAAAGAACACATTGATTAAACATTGATTTAACGTTGATTTACAGTCTGCATTGGAGTGGCAGCATTATTAGCCTGCTCAGCTTGACTTTGTGCTGTTTTTCTCTTTTTAGTTCCTCACTCTGGAGCGGCATTGATTACAGCACTTGCTTTTCTTCAGAGTTGATGTATAAGTGTGTGTGTGTGTGTGTGTGTGTAAAGCAACTGTAAAACAGGTTATTGTACATTGAGAGCGAGTGACACTGTGTTTGAAGAGAAAGGGGTTTTTGTACTTTCAGATAAGTTAAGACAGTTAAGAATACAATTTTATCTGTAACTGTATCCAGCAGACAAAACAAGTTAGAACATGACATCAAAAACATCTAGTCAAAGCAAACACTTAAAACGTGTTTTAGATGATCACACTCAGAAATGCACATGACATATTGCACATATCAAATGACATATTTTAGATTAAAAAGATAGACATCCATTATTATTGTTTATTAGGTTCATATTGTTGTAGGTTCATATTGTCATGCTTTTTACATCTTAGAATGGATGAAAGAGTTTTTAAAGTCCATAATTAAATTTAACTACATATACAATAATTGAGTTATATAGGTATTGACGCATGAACAGACTTTTTCATATCCTCATATCTACTGTAGCATACTGTAACTGCTCTGTTAGTGTACTTTACTTATTATGCCTAAGGTTGTACTTCTTATAATTATTTTGCAGATCAGCAGAACAATTTAAGTCCAGAAATATTACAGATGGCTTTCATGTAATGGTCTTTTTTGTGATCAAAATGGCATGTTTACATGGTGAAGTACACTGTATCTATTAGGCTACTGTATAATACTCTAAAGAGAACTACAAATAACATTAAAGTCCAAACCAAAATGTGACAAAATTGAAAGATAAAATATTAACACCTAAAAGGCCATATAAGACACACGCCAGTAGCGTAATGCCTCTGTTGAATGAATGCATGCACAGATGGATGGATATACAGCCATTGTAATAGCCTAAAATCATCATGGAAACAATGGTCTGTACAGTGTGTGAAACTGAAAGACAATGAGAGAAATGGAGTGACAGGTGGGTGTATGACAGAACACATTGGACCACCTGTCTGTCATAGAATGTTGGGTTGTGCTGTTGGTTGTGTGCACGCGTGGATCTGTGCTTTCAGCTTGACTCATGAGAAGGTGTTATGCATTATTATCACACGTTAATCTTGCATCTAAAGCATTCATGCACATACACATTGAGTGTTAAAATAACAACGATGCAGTCAATCTTATGCACCTATTCTGAT
This sequence comes from Botia almorhae, assembly GCA_036877575.1. Taxonomy (NCBI): domain Eukaryota; kingdom Metazoa; phylum Chordata; class Actinopteri; order Cypriniformes; family Botiidae; genus Botia; species Botia almorhae. The sequence goes on from JAZGTJ010012650.1 coordinate 11,757, forward strand.
ATTCATCTGGTCTTTATGAAACATACATTTGCACCACCATTTCCCCTCCACTATCCATCATATCTTGCTTTTTACACTCTGTTCCTCCTTCCTCTTGAATCATACCATCCCTGTTTACATCTATAATGCATGTATGTGTGCTGCTTTCACCTGCTGCAAAGCACTTGAGAATCACAGGTTTTTTAAAAAAGCCCCGGTAAGGCAAAACAATCAGAACCCAGTTTCTCAGTATAGGTGGACTGATCTGGGATCAGTCCATTTGACGCTTCATTCTAGCAATCCCTGGTAAAGGTTGGGCAAGAGGTTGTATGCCAAATGGGTGAGCAAATTTCAACATTGATGGAGCCAGCTTTAAGGGCTTGCAGTATCAGGTCTACCTGCGGAGGTCAGCAATTGGTTGTTGGTTTTTCTGAGCCATGTTCCGCTGATGGGATTAGGATGGACGTGACCCCAAAAGGTAATCCCAGCATGCAACAGTCAGGGAGAGAAGGATAGAGCTCATTAAAATACGCTCGCAGTACAAGCCGCTTATGCACACAGGAGCTTTTATTGAGCAACTGTGCCATCTGAGCAGAAAAACTTCCTGGAATATCTCCCAGCTCTTACTCCCTGAGATAGACACACACACACACACACACACACACACTACACACTCAGTGTATTTTTTGCTGAGGTTTTATCATTTTTTGTGGGAAAGTTGATTTGCAGGTTGTGGGGTTTTGTATGTCATTGACTTACAGTAGCAGAAGTTAAAGACTTATATAGGCTTACTTAGAGGTAAAAGATTATAAATTGCTAAGTTAGATCTCATGTCCCAGTAATATGTGTGGGCGGGTTTTATATGTGTGTGAGGGAGCTGCCATTTGGTGCCTGCTGTTTTCAGTGCATTAATTAGATGTTGAAAAAATGAGACTGTACAAACTAATATATTGCTTGGAGGGTTTAAATCAGCTGATGTCCATTGTGTTTTGACATGTACTTGGGAACACATTCCTAATTGTAAAGGCCTTTTGTATTTGTCCAATCTAACATCTTTTTACAATTTACAGTTACAATTTATAGCTCATCACCTGCTTTTACTTCAACAAATGACAACATGCAAAACCAGATGTTATCCCAGCAAGATTTATAAATGATCCAAAGAACATCATAGGCTCTTCAGTGGAGGCAAGAAAATCACCAGTTGTTACATTTTCTTTTATAGTGACCTAAAAATCTTAATTTATTATTCAGTTTTATGTCACAAATGCTTATTTGCTAACTTTTGGCCTGTTTTATTTAAATACGATATTCACCAAACTTGTAAAACTAGATCTCCATTTGTCTGGCGTTCCATGAATATTCTGTGAAAGTTGCCAAAAAGCATGAAAGTGTTTTGTTTGTATGTGATGGCCGCGTTCCCCTCCACTGTGTCTCAGCTCTGTAGCTCAGGGCATTTTGAGGTTGAAAGAAAAAGATTGAGACAGAATCTTAAGAAGTGAGATATCTGATTCTAATGTAAGACCATCTGTGGCTATTGATTTCTGTTTCTTTCCGCAGGATGAGTGCCATTTTTAAAGTCATTTTTCACCTCAGGCGATTAAGCTTGCTGTGTTCCTTTTTCTGAATGCTGTATGTTTTTATGTGGAAGTGTCTGTTAATATATTTGTGTGTGTGTGTGCGCGTGTGTGAAAAAGAGAGAGAGAGACAAAGTCTGTGGGCGTTTTACTGTGCCTAGCAAATATAAAGTATTTATCAATAGTCAATATTCTAATCAATATTTTAAGGTGCTAGCACATACACAAACAAAAGCATGCAGAAAATGCATGTCCCTAACTGAATCCTATGCTTGAGTTACTCTACCACTTAAAAGGTGATCAGCAACAGTATCTCTTCCGACAATATCAAGCTATTACAACAGATGTCATTCAATTCCAATCTTAATTTAACATTATTAATGCTATAGAACACGGTACACGGCAATAGTGAGTTTCGGTTCCATTTTCGATGAAAGGCATGCAACAAGCTGCGAAAAGGAGACGGCACTGAAAGGGGCACCACTTGCCAAACTGGTTTGCGAAGCCCTGCGTCTTGTGTGTATGGCAAAAGCTTGTATACACAAACAGGATCACAAGCAAACCTTGTCGCCTATCACATACTGAGTAAAATGTCTTAGTTCTGCATGTGGTTAGGCTTACATGCCTAAATTCATGTATTGAAACTTCTAGGCCAGGACATTTCAGCCTTTGTCAGACAGTGATTAGGGTGTATGTTCTGGCACACCTTTATGGATTTAGGTAAGAAATAAACTGTTTAAAGAATAAACAAACAGATTAAAGCTTTTTTACGTGCTCCAGCTATTGGCAAAGACAAAGACAGTGGCTGTACGACTCTATCAGGAAGTCTGTCTCGCTAAACCAGTCAGTCTGGTGTGATAAAGTCACAAATAAGCCACAATGTTTAGAGGGTCGTTTGCACCTACGGCAAATCACCATCATTCTCCTTTATGGATGTAAGGCATATGGAAAAAAGGCACAACGGTGCGATGGCCGCCTATCAAATCCACTTAGAGAATGAGCGGATAAGAGGACTTACTGGGCTCATCTTTTGTTTGCCCGCTCCTGTGTGTCTGGATCCCACTGCGAGCGCTACATAATCCCATCAAAGGCAGAGCATAGCCACCCCTGTATCTACCAGAAGGACCACTGATTATTGAATGGAAGATTAGGATTATGCAATGCAACAGATTGGGACAGATAGAAAGACTCCTACGGCCTCTAAACAAATCACACAAATAAATAAATAATCAAACAGATGAATGGATATAGGTAAATAAAGTGTATCAACATATAAAAGCAAACTGGAAACCATTTTTTGTGAGTATTTCTGAATGTTTTATGATGTGAGCAAAACACGTTTCATTATTGATTTTATATTTAATGCAAGATTTTGGTTTACACCAACTAAATCGCTCAAAGTTCAGATAGCCTGATCTGAGTGGAGACGCTAAGTCTTCTAAAGTCTTAGCTGCATGCAGCAGGCTTAGATTCGACCGGCCCCAAATCCTGAGGATGGACAAAATACAATAAGAGGTTGAGAGGCAGTTTTTAGATGCCTAGTTACACAGTAATTTTTTTTTGCTGTATAATTTTTTTTTCAGTGTTTCTTATCTTGTGGGCTGTGACCCAAAAATGCAGATCTGTTTTGATCAGGTCACAGACAGCAAAAAAGAATCGCATACAACATGCAAATAACAACATGCAGCAACACATCATTGTGTATAATTAAAATAACAAAATAAATAATTTATCAGCTTTTTAAAAAGTAAATAAAACTTTACTTAGGTTGGTGACATCAAAGGCTTTTCAGTCAATCTCTGCCTCAAACAAATAGGTCAGATTCTGGTCAAATACAATAAGGTTGCATGCAATGTCTTCGTCATCATAGTGTGGCCTATGTTGTTTATGGTAATATTAATACACTTGTTCAATTTCAAGCCAGTTTTATTGTATACAGTAAATTGTTTTGTGTGTTTGGTAGCCTCTTAATTTTCAGTGTGAAATCAGCATCCTGAAGCTGAACTCTTGATTGATTTAGTTCAGTTTCCACTATTTTTTATCATTCATGTCCATCCTTCTGGCTTTTACGGAAAGGCTGGTGAGGCCCTCATGCATTTGTATGTTACAGGAGCAGCACATTATGCCCTGTAGGGATTCTCTCCTGAGTCCAGCATGTTGAACATTCACTCATGCTGTCACTCAGAGCTGTCACTAAAGGCCATTTGAGAGGTCACACTGGAAGGCTTTATGCATCACCATTACAGCTCTGCCTGTGGCCGTGTGATACAGACAGGTCAGAATGGGCAAAAGCTTCCAGTGTCTCCCGTCCTCTCCAACATCACAATGAGACAGACCCAAGCTACACTTCCACAACTTCATACAATGTCAAAACT